>JAQGCA010002960.1:0-12750 GCA_034698945.1 Protaphorura quadriocellata | reverse complement strand
AACGACAAGAACGAGACCAACTTACTAAACGCTACGGCTAGCTATCAAGAATGTGTTACTCACAAGGCGGACGAATCCAAAATCCTTTCACTTTTTGGCGCGACTCGACTGCCCATGTGCATGCTTTATTCTGTGATCAGATATCTGATAATCTGATCGGATATCTGATCAGATATCCGGTCCGATCCGATCTGATCTGATAAGCGCCAGATTAGAAATTGCACGATCCGAATCTGATCTGATAATATCAGATCAGATAAATGAAAAAATATCTTATCTGATATCTGATCTGATATCTGATCCGAATTATCTGATCTGATCGGAGCCTTAGGTTTAATGGGTTTAAATCGCATATCTGTTCCAAATCCACTGAATTCTGAAGCGACATACGCCTTTGTGGTCAGTAAAATATTAAGGTTCCGAATTTAGAGTAGCTACCAGTACGTGGTTAATTTTAATATTGAATTTTTTTTATTCAATTGTCTGGCACAATTCTTAAAACTCACGAATAACTGTTTTCTATTCAATCCTCAGGTGTACACAGATTTTATAGTTGACTGACTGATAGATCTAACAAACTGAATCTATTGTTACCCGAAATATAATATTAATTGAGCTCATGAAATGTTGAAATTTAGGTAATTAGTATTCTTATAGTTCAAATAAATTGTTATAGCTACTGCAAATTTAAAAATTGTTCATGTCAGTTAATTTCTGTCAAATTCTAAATTTCACTTTCGGTCGCATTTTTATTTCATTACGTACATATGCATTCACATTTATTACAGTACACCATAAGCCGGAACAAACATATTAATTGCGCCGCGATCGTGTTGAACGCTCCAAAGCAAAAACGAGAGTACAAAAGAGAAACAGAGTTGTAAAGAGAACCGTAAGTAATAAAAATTCTCTACTTCCAGTTCAGCGGACGCTGGATTTCTACAGAGACTCACACCATTTACATGGTAGTTCCGTGAATTCTTAAATTTATTCTGAATGTGGCAGTTCCAATTCAAAATGCAGTGGGCAATATATTGTGGAAATCCTATTTGGGCACACCCGGTAAAAGTGATGTGTCATCCTGTACTTGTACAGGCAAAGGAAAGAATATTATTTAATGTGACCTTCAACTCTGCACTTTGTGGTTTTCATTCATTAGAAACCGAGTTAGCGACTAGCGTATTTAGAAAGGAAACCAAGGTTCAAGGGAAGTTAAAAGATAAAGTCATAACACTTTATCACTTTGTTTTTCAGGACGGTTAGATTTCTGGGAAGTGCAGGTGGCAGAAATAACCTTTGGTTAAGGAAAATGTTCATCATGGATTTGGGTCTTGAAAAAGTAATAAATAAAAATTAGTATGGTTGTATGAAATCATGGTGTAATTTCACCTTGTGTTTTCATTGAATAATTTATAAGACAATATTTCGGTGACACATTTTACAATCATGGCAGTAGTTTTCGGACATTTTATCTATAATAGGATCATAACAGTAATTCTAGTCTTCTCGTCTCTACATACTTACACCATTCTCAGATTTACTTCAGTAAAGGCCAGACTGAATTTTTCTGATCTTACAATGAAGATACCAGCACCCTTTTGAAATTGCAAGAGCTATTCTTCTGTGTTGGAGTGCGTAGCAGAACAAAAATAATCCTGAAATTCACTTTTAATTTAAGTTGACAATTCATTATACATGAATGTATTCATTTTGACTCCGTAATCGTTATATATAATCATGGATGAACTGACGGTGTGAATGAAGGAATGCATCACGCATCTCTCCGACATGTAACGATGCGGAGAATGTAAAGAGAAAAGTGTTCTCAAAGTCATTTAACACAGAAGATCATGTGTGAGGGCCCCATCCATCCACTACATGAGTGGAGTAAAGTGTGAGTCGTACGGAATAATAATAATTATACAAATAAACCTCATGGACCTCGCTCGCTCCCAAGTAAGCAGCTCAACAGCTGAACCTCATGGACCTCGCTGGCTCGATCGCTCCCAAGTGAGCAACACAACAGCCCAGCAGCTCAACAGCGGAAGTCCGTGGACATAGAGTAGTCCAGATTTTCTCTCTCGCGGCAAAATTCAACTGCATAACCCTTTTTCTTGGATGAAAAATTCTATCGTTGGCTATTATTCTGTGGATAATCATTTTTTCCAATGTCAACGCTGTGGTCACAACCACTCATTACGCACATGGCGCGCAAAAGATATATTTGTAGATCAATTAGAATGAAAATTGTACATAAATTGTAAAAGTATGAAAATGAATTAATAAAATGTTTTCTAGAACTGCCTACTCTTCACCGTTCTCACCCCACAAGATGCACCTAACAATTCGCTATGCAGAGTTTTCTTTGCATGGGTTCTCTAGTTTTCTATAACTGGCAAATAATATATACGAGATCTTAAAAGTGTTTGAAATTCATCTCGACAGTGTGGACTTCGGAAACAGGCCTTTATTCTATATTTCCTGTGTGCGTCCGTTTCACATAGTTCTGGGGATCTTTCTAGTGTTCGCTTGTACGGGCGAATTAATCACTTTAGCTGTCCGAGGTAGCGGATATGCTCTCATCATCGCTGTCATAAAGATTTCGACCATACTGGTCAGCATTTGCTGTCTAAATTCAAGGCAACAAGACCAATTTTCGAAAACCAATATAAATCTAAAACCATATTTATATCCATGTTCATATTTTTACACAAATCATTGCTGTAAGTATAATCTACCAATAATAAATATTCAGTCTTTATTTGAAATTCGTTGTAATTAATAAACGAACGTTCCGTATTATTTGGACACGACACGGGTATATGGGTACTTGCATTTTTGGCCTATCGGCATTAGAAAAGTCACCTATATATTATATATTATATTGAACTATAGATACATATTTGAACTTCTAGTCAACATCAGATGAACAATTTGTTTATAAATTGATGTGTTTTGACCTCTCCAAGTAACACACCTTCCAATGACACTCGAATCGACACAGTTTTTACTATTCGGCCGAATATTTTGCCACGACAGTACATACCATTCCCAGATGGTACTTACAAGAATTGTTCAAAATCTAGCTAATTTAAGACAATAGATCGGACTTGAGGCAAATGATATGACATTAGGATGTCATCTGGCTAACTGCCTCGTCCAGCCTCGGTGAAGTACACCATTGCGTGATTCCGAGAAAGCCACCAAATGTCAACCGATTGGTATTATTCGTATTTATCTGACTGTCTTACATTTCAGTCTAGCTCGCTATTCCCTTCTCAGCAAATAAGTCTGTTTACTTTAGAACTCCTTTGTCCGTATATTCTCGTTTGATCTTGTCATACCGCCAGATACAGATATAGAGATTTTTAATTTCGAATACTTACTTTTAAGCTAACTAACATGGTGCGATAGCTTTTACGTTTTGCAAAGTTGTCCCATTTTATCGCCTATTAAGGTCTCTATAGCTTGATGTGTTGTCCGTATACTTAAAATAGAGATATAGATTTCAGTTTACACCGCAAAACCACTACGAAAACAAACAGGGTGATCCACAATTTTGCGTTCTACAGATTAAACTATTCCGAGGTGGTCTCGGGGAATGGTTTTTGAAAGGTTAAGACAATAGTTTGGACTGAGTTTAAGGGATATGACATCACCTTCCGGTACGAGTTCTTGCGGAAAACGTTGACTATGCGCCGATTTCAGCCTCTGTGGCGTTCTGCATTTTGGGATAGTGAACACGCCACTAATAGTAAACCAATTGAAATTTGGCGTCATTGGCTCTCAAGTGGGATGAACACGAATGCATTGCAAAGAATTGGAACCAACAGTGAAAAATAAAAGGAAAATGCTGAGTAACGTGTTTTTGGAAATCAGATACACACTTTGGCTTTTGACAGAATTTCAGAATTAGTGTTCCCCGGATTTCTGACTCTGAAGGAGTCTGTGGACATGCCCCTTGCGGCTCATAGAAAACCTACTACGCTTGAGAGGTTCGGGTCAATCTTTAAAAGGATTTGTCCAGAAGTCGCATTCAAATCAACTCCTCGGGTGTTTGGCCAAAAACCTGAATTGCTTGAGATGACAAGAATTTTGGAGAAAAGAACAAATTAGTGTACTAGAGGTCATTGCCCAAAATTGAAGCCAATCTATGTACGAGAGGCTTTCGAATGGACGAAACTGAAGAGAATATACAAGAATATCAGGTTGATGAACCCATCTGTACATTCAAGAGCTTAGACGCGGGTCATTCCATGTTCAGTTTCTATACAATCCTCGTAAGGTTCAAGAGGACCTAGTCTTGGACCGTGCTTACTACGCCCTATACGATTATACCGAGATTTCTAACTGGATTGAGCCTTCAATATTTCATTATCCGACGTACAGTTAGAATTTGTCTCCGAAGGTACGAAATATTATTCTACATTCTATCTAATAAAAGTCAAGGCTATAGTTTAAGATAAACTATATGAATCATCGGAAAAACCTACCCCTCGGTAACCTATCCCTTTCTGTGATAGCGATCATGCCACCAAAATATATTCGCAGAGCTACCACAGAGGGGGAAAATGGGTAAAGTGTAGGAAGAGATGTTAAAAAAATCACCGTCTAGTCCTAGGACGTGGTTGGATAGATTCCGAAAATTCTTCTGCTTAAAAATGAAGTACGTGAAATGAAGGCGACATACAATTGATGCGTATTAGTTGTGTTAGTCGAATGCATTTTATTGTAACTGGCATTGGTGGACTATACAATAAGAATTTAGTACGAGGTGAATACTAGGATCTACAGCCGGCAACAACAAGACGCACGGACTGAAAATCCGGGAGAACCGATGTTTAAAGTTATCTCGGCAGAACAAGCATATCTTGAAATGCAAGATGTTATTAAACAAGTCCGTGTAGTTTTGGTTGTAAACCCGGAAATTATTCGTAAACTTTTGTTTCAGTTTAATTGGGACCATGAGCGTCTTGTTGAAGCTTATTTTGAGGGAAATGATAAAGTATTTCTAGACACGAATATACCTCCTATGGCTGTATCTTCTGGGTTTTATGACTAATTGACGTCGATAATAAAAGAATGCAAAATATGTTGCGAAGTTAAAGAACCGAAAGACATGGTGGCCATGCTGTGTGGTCATGACTTTTGCAAAGACTGTCGGAGCGGTTACTTGCCATCTCAAATTGACTCATGCTTTGAGCAGGATATTAAGTGCCCACAACCTGGGTGCCATATTATTTTGAAAGAACCTGGGGTTAGAAGGGCTCTCGAAGGAAAGGGGTGTCTGAGAAAATATTTCAGACTCATGGCTCACAGCTTTGTGGAATGTCATCCCAAGTATCGTTGGTGTTATCCAGTACTAACCGTATGCAAGGTATTTCAGAAATAAAGAGGATCACACAGTATTGTCATACATAAGTTTTTATACACTAGGTATAGAATGAGGAACAATATCTCTCACAAATCGAACAATACGCTGACGCCAGATAGGACGAGTAAGCCGACGTATAACACAAACATGATGCTGACGTAGGTGAGGAGTCGAAGGAAGTCATCGCACACAGGGATGATACGTGTCAATATTAGCAAGACACACACTAATCTAACAAGACGCTGACGCCCGTAATGATGGACGAGGCTACACGCGAATCAAGAAAGACTATGCTGACAGGAAGGAACAGCAAAACAGCGACTTAAAAAGACATGACGCCAATGTAACTGATTGTTAAAAGGAATGAGTTTTAAGTTTCAAGTTTACCTTTTCTTGCCGTGTCGTCCCTGTATCTCTACCACTGAAAAAGTACTGTTTATTGAACAGAATACCAAGCAACATCCAGAGCTGGCAATATCCAATACAAGCATTAGGGTCCAGGATAGTTGAGGTGGTAAGCGAAAAGATTCCACGCATAACTCCGCGCCGGTTAGTTGTGTAGTGTTTATAAGTTCCTTTTCCATTGTATTGCCGCTCATTGATTTTGTATGAAATTTGGTGTAGGGAAGCAAAAATCGAAGGAAAATTACCGGAACTGCAAGAGCTTTGCAGGTCTAGTCCGATTCGAATCCGGCACAACACTACTCCAAACAAGTGAATGTAGCCTGCAATATTATGGATTCAGAGAACTACGGCATCAAATCAGAGGATCTGCCACTTGAAGTAAGAAATTTGTTGGAGTGGACACGATTTAAAAAAAAACGAAAAAACGATTCCATCCTTCTCCAAGGAAGGACATTTGTAGACAACTTATAACTAGTAAGGAATACATCGCTGATTTACTCCACAGCGCAGCGTCAGTACGTGCCGACCAGACTTCCATCCAAAGGGTGTTAATAAACCAAAAGCAGATTCGGTCAACCCAGATGTTCCGGCTTCTAGTTCCGACGTATTACACAAACATGATGCTGATGCAAACGAGGAGACGAAGGAAGTAATCGCACACTGCAATGATACAGGTTAAGATTAACAAGACACACTAATCTAACAAGACGCTGACGCCATTAACGATAGAAGTGGAAATCAAGAAAGACTATGCTCACAGTAAGGAGCAGAAAGACTGCCCATTAGGAGTTGTCGCTCATTTCTTTCCTTTAACTTTTAAGTTTAGTATTTCCTGATTTGTCGTCCCTTTGCCTTTCCCACTGAAAAAGTACAGATTGTTGAACAAAATACTAAGCAACATTTTGAGCGGACAAAGGATATATTGATTTGCAATTTGAAACAGTCCAGAAGAAGAATATTTCCAGACACCTTATAACTTGTAAGGAATACATCGCTGATTTACTCCATAGCGTCAATACGTGCCGGCCAGCCTTCCGTCCAAATGATCTTAATGTCATAAGCCATTGGTAGATTCGGTCAACCCATATCATCAGGCTTCACGTGCAGTCGAAGTGAACATTCCTCTGAGCTACACTATGGAACAACATGATCGTATGTTGAATTTTCTATATCAAACAAGACGTTCTTGTCTGTTATTTATTAAATTCTAAATATACACATAAATGCTTATTTCTCCCCTATGTTATGGGTAAATTAATTAAGTGTAAAAATGTGCAAGTAATATCAAAATCCAGCAGAATGGACGGTTTCGCATTAGTTTTGGTTTTGCCTTTCACAAAATTTGCTTTAAGTCTATCCCTAACGCGATTAATCATTCCGTTAAACATAACTTCCAATGCAAATACGGCAAGCTGGAACTCTGGGACGCGGTAAATGCAAAATGCTTCAAATATCTGCGTAAGTTGTGACATGGTATATAACAACTTTTCTTATGGATATCCAGCGGACATCGTCACCTTGAGCAGTGCGTCTCACGTTAATGCCATTGCACTGTTTCATATACTGAAGCCGATGAAGATGTACAGTTGCCTGCAAACAATGCTTCTGACAAAAATATTGTTTCTGCAAATGCAGACTCCTTCAAAAAATTATCCGCGTTATTTCGTCAAACAAAAATACAAATCCGCAGTCATCTATCAGCAGTATTTTCAGTCCTTTGTAATTTGTGCAAATGAAGGTTTCTTATATTTATCTTAATGAGGAGGGATTTGTAGAGTTTGTCATCAGCTCGCCCTCACACTGATGTGAACTCATCGTACGGAAGTATTTGGATTAAGATTTTAATTTTGCATCTTTCGCAGAACAGAGCGGATTATAATTTCTGATTGATCTGGCCAGATCAAGTTTTTATTGTGAAAGTGGTTTTTGAATTATCGGGTTCAATCCAAAAGTAAAAGTGCAAATTCGCGACCTTTTTCACTACATTGCAAACAAATTATAATGTCCAGACTTAATATTAAAAAAGATTACCATCGACAATCAAAAAGGCTAGGCCTACTACGATTGAGCAAAATGTGTAGGGGAAAACTTCATCCGAAGCCCACATATACCTCATAACTCCTCATATTCAGTAGGGTAATCTGGGCTAAGTATTCCCACTTTTGTGGCTCGGCGATTTACAGGGACGTTATCTCGTATTACATGAAAGTATCGATTTGGACTCATCAAGTATGCGATATTTTCCAAAAATTGATTTTTTTGAAATTTTTAACCTTTCCTAACCTCAGTAAAACAATAATTCTATATAACCATGGCAATGAGGTTCAAAATTAAAGATATGTGCTAATTATTTCATACCTTGGGCTAATTTCTCCCATTGCTGCCCGGTAATATTAAAATTTAACTGTTTACATACTGTGGGAAAAATTAGCCCGGTTCCCCAAAACCACACATTTGAATTTTGGCCCAAAATTATGTAAATCTGTGCTTAAACACGTGATAGGTAAGGAAGAATTAGCCCAAAAGTCGTGGGAGTAGTTAACCCGTTCTGTCTTTTTTTCAGATTTGGATGATTTTATCAAAATTATGAAAATAGTTAAAACCTGATGACAAAATGTAAGTTGGTTCAAGATTTACGAAGAATATTAGAAATCAAGAAAAATATGGATGTGTCGTTACCTGGTACAAAATTTTCACAATTCCTTAGCTCCGGAAGTGACGAAAATGTTGACCGAAAGCCGGCGGTCACCCAAAATTTCAAAAAATGTTGTTTCGATTTTGTGTAATTTTGATGAGTTGAAGAACTGGCGGAATAGTATTCACCGGCGATGAACGTGAGTTTTCCCAGTCCGTTCCAATCTTTTTTGATTTTATGACATTCGTGTAGCGCGCGCCATAGATTTTACAAAAAGTGGGAATAATTAGCCCAGTGGGATAAATTTTCCCTACTAACCCTATAGTTTGACTGTAATTGAAAACTATGAGGTTTGCGACCCATTGACACAATCACACAATATAAATTTGAGTTCTCTATTCGGTATCTCCTTCTGCAGTGCACTGCTGATTGTAATCCCGTTGCATCATTAAGTGATTAGTTGTTCGTCTGGAATCGTCTTTGCCATTTTCTGTTTTGTTTCCTACGCTCAACTTGAGCAGTAGTAGTGCTCATTTATCTAATCCTGACCTTGATCAGGCGATACATAACCTACTCTCATGTCTTTACAACTCTCTTTTGTACAATACGCACGTAAATACTAACAGCACGTACTACAATAATATTTAAAAAAATGTTAATTAATTAATTAGGTTTAAATTATTATTTACACATTTTGTTCTGGCTCTAGTTGTAGATGCGGCGAAGTATTCTATGTCGCGTTTTTTCATCGGTTTCCTTCAGCCCTGCTCTAATGAATGGAGACTATGTTGTGCGCTTCTTCCTCTAATCTTCCATTGATTTCACCAATTGCCTTCACTGAAAATTATGTAACATGAATTGATTCCAGGGTACCCTTAGTAGTATGAACTGTTTTAACTCATAAATGGAATAAACTTACTTGTTTCGTGAATTGATGAGAATGAGAAGCAAATGAATCCAACGCGACGACTGGACGACTCCTTATTATGCCTTCCCTGCAGATGTGATTGCTCCATAGGGTCAGACTGTTGCTAATTTGTCGTCATCAAACGTGGCGCAACAT
Source organism: Protaphorura quadriocellata (assembly GCA_034698945.1). Lineage (NCBI taxonomy): Eukaryota > Metazoa > Arthropoda > Collembola > Poduromorpha > Onychiuridae > Protaphorura > Protaphorura quadriocellata. The sequence continues at coordinate 3,273 of JAQGCA010002960.1, read as the reverse complement.
TTTAGACGCACAGATGAATTAAATGCGAGAGAGGTGGACCGATTTCAATTGACTGCACATCATAACAAAAGCACGGTAAATTGCTGAACATTATGCATTCAAAAATTTAAAAAAATAATCATGCTTCAAAATTATCGGATTCTAGTTTCAATAAAGCCTCTCATTTCAAACAAATAAAGAGTCAAACAGATTTGCAAAAACTAATTTCTGTTTGATGGCGTGCTCAATAATTTCAAAAAATAAACATTAAATATTGTTTTGGGCTTATAAACCTAAAATTTCAAGTCGGCTTGTAAAAATTAACATTAATTCAAAGCGGAGCTGTAAGCATGAAAGAATATTTAAAGTATTTGTCTTTATTTCAATTTAATTAACAAAAATGGAAAAATTGAAAGAAAACTAGACAAGACGACTTGACTTGCAAGAGGAGCTCTAAAATTCAAAAAAGGGTATGTAAAAGGCTATTTTATTTTCACACCTGCTCAATGATTTAAATAAGTCTAGAAAACTTTGTTACGTCTCCATTTTAAAATTGAATGCCTAGAAGAACTCAATGTTTAATTCCCTAAACCCTACGACATGATAATATTTGAAAAATATAAAAATGTGAATTCTTGAGACTACAGAATTGAAATTAAGCAAAAGTTGAGTGATCCGTCCCAAAACAATGATATATTTGTGGTATTCGTCTGCTCACCACTTCGTTTCTGAGCCCAACCATGCAACATATAATAAGTAGAAAATTTTTCTCTGGATTTTTTTGCATCTAAATTCCTCCAGCTTCTCCACTCCACCCATTTTCGCAATCAATTTATCTCAAAAATTCTGATTGATCTTAGAAATAGAGTCAGAAGGAAATCGAAGCATAAATTTTAATACATATCTAAAAACAAAATGTGACTATGTGACTGGAAATCAAGATGAACTCAATAACATGATTCTGACTAAAATGTCGTCAAAAAATAAAATAGATGAGAAAAAATTGATTCAAAACAAGGAATGGGGATGCAGAAACTGAATAGAGCCAATTATTATCTCGGAAAACAAAACAAAATACCCCGAAATGTGATACTAATAACTACAAAAATAAATGAATTATCTAAAATTAAAGGGGCTGCTACAAATTTGGGCTGCCACTTTGCAGCCCAAATATGGCAAGTGTCGGACTTGTCTTAGTTGTCAATGGATCTGGGCAGCCTCTTAATCAAAATTCTTGGATCAAAGGCTGGGTCTCTCTGAGACGACTGTCATTTCATCAAGTCAGTGTTCGTCGTATCCATTCCTCGTTGAGCTAGAAATCAAATTTATCCAGAAAAAATTAACCAGTTTTTAAAAAACAAATCGAATATTGGATTAAATTCTCTGAGAACTTACTCAAAGAACTCAAATTCTTGTTAGGAATTCATCCACTCCGTGCAGTTATCCTTTGAAATATTATGGCAACTCTAGATCTCTTCCTGCCGCATTATATTTTGTCATATTTCTGTTTTTAAAATTTAAAGTCTTTGGGAATAGAATGGAATAATTAGAATGAATTATCATAAATCATTCAAATTAATAACGATTGATTGTCTTACCATCCGTGGAGTTTGTGAATTGGATTTGAGCATGGCCGATAAAGGAAGAATTAAAATCACATAAATTCCTGTCCCGGACTCGGTGTTCTGAGTGAGGCAGACGAAGAAAAGACGCTTGGAATTTAGTCATTCACTCCATGCATTTCGTTCCATGATTGGCTAACTCACATGTCATTCGTCACTAAAGGTTTTGATATACGACGACACACGTACGTACGAGAATACAGACAATATGTGGATCCAGGGATCGGTAGGTCATTGTCAGTCAAGGAATGTTGAATAGAATATTGTATCCTGACTCTGGACCACGCATTCCATTCGAATGCATTAGGTATGTATCACCAATCCCACCCACTTTCGCTTATATTCAAATCATATCATAGGAAATCAGTAGACTAGGAAATTATTACATGAATTAATAGTGCGTACGTACGTGCGTACTTTTTCTACATGCACCCCGTGAATTTCTAGCTACCACACGGTTAAGCTTTTCGGGTTGAAACCTTCACAAAAGTTTTTGATTAGTTCCAGGCCTACAGTATATCAAAATTCCAGGAATATGGTACCGGGATAACATCATATTCTGTCAGAAACGCCATGAAAACTTCAAAATTTTGAAACTTGCTAACATCAGCATCCAATTCGTATCCGTAATAAATTAACTAGGGCGAAATTGTCGAAGCGAGTAATTCTTAATCTCAATTAATTGAGATTGAAAATTGGAACAGTACTGGTCACTGACCCGTACAGGGCGACTAATATGTATTAACCCTTTCGTATCTCAGGAACCGCAATAATATATAAAAATTTCAATAAGGAAACTCGACCACCGCATGCGGAAGTGCCTCCCGAAAATTTTATGCTACGGATCAACATTTGCTGAGCGAGTCAATTTTGCCTCAGGATTTCGGTTTCGCTTATTTTCAGGAAAAGTGAAATTCAGAGGTAAAATCCACTTGTTCTAGGATCGCAGAATGCAGACCCATGGCTAAAACTTTTCAGAAAGCAAAAACTTACAAAAGTGCTGGTTGAGTTAGATTTTCGAAATTTTGAAGTTTTCTTACATTCTCAGGAGAAAGACCATGCGAAAAGATTGAAAAATGTCCAGTGACTGATTTTTTTTATATTCTATCACAAACTGCACTCAAACTCGCTTTCAGATCGAACTAAAATATGTTTTCTGAGATCCTGTTTGAGGTGATATGATTGTATCTGTTGTGGTTCCTGAGATGCGCAAAATATTAGTGACCGTGAACTTTGGTGTTTTGCGGAAAAAATAAATACAAAAATAAAATACAAAAAAGAAAAGAAGCCGTAATAAGATTATTATTTTGGTTGATTTTTAAGGGGCGTTGCATTGTGAGTGAGAATTATCAGTCCTGGTATGCCCCACGTAAATTTTGTAGAGTGAGTACAGTGTGACAATAACAATTCCATTCAATCTTTCGTCCTTTCCTTCCCTTCTTAACTCACTTCTTCATATTCCGGAATCATTACATTATGTAAATGGTCCGAGTCAATGTCCCTCATGGGTTCCCAATTGGTATGTAAAAGTATTGGATTGGATTGGATTTGGATTGGATGTAATTTTATTATAGTCATCAAAAATCATATCCCACACATCAAAGATGAAATATTGAATTATCAGCAGGTGACAATTGATTCCGACTTTTAACCTAAATTTTGAATTAAATGT
>JAQGCA010002959.1:0-12755 GCA_034698945.1 Protaphorura quadriocellata | reverse complement strand
TATAACTTTTTTTTATTTTGGCGGTTTTATTGCGAAGGGGGTGCGGGGGGCCGGTGGACCCCCCGCACATTAAAAAAAAATTCAAATTTTTCTTTTTATGATAAATTTATAAATAAATTTTCGTACTCACCAAAAAACAAAAAGTTAAAGCTAACTTAGCCGTCTCTCCAATACTCAACCTATTTGCAAGGCGAAATGCTATCTGTTCAGCTGAAATAGAAGCGCTGTAAGACATACGTGAGAATAATGCTTCAGCTGCTTCTGTTTCTGATAGGTGGCGGACCTATATATAATGAAAATTAATTGTGATATTTTTTTAAAATGGACTTTTAGAAATTTTTAACCCTTACGTGAGTACAGACGGGGTAAAGACGGGCACTTAAGTGCCCGTCTTTACCTCGTCTGTACTCTCGTAAGGATTAAAAAAGATTTATTATGTTTTTTTTTTAAATTAACCCTTAAAAAATATACAAATAAATAAAAACTTTATTTACCTCAGCTAATTTATGAAACCGTACGGACCTTTGATGTAAACAATCATCTGATTCATTCCCTGAACTAGGTTCATATTTAACTGGGATATATGATGGGGGGCTCTATTATAAATAAATAATAGAACGTATTAATGTTAAGGTCCTTTTTTCTTGTATAATTATTTTAGGCCGGCCATAATATGTTAATTTAAAACCCAGGGGGTTTTACCCCAAGGGTTAAAAACCCAGGGGGTTTTTCCCCAAGGGTTAAAAACCCGGGGGTTTTACCCAAGGGTTAAAAACCCAGGGGTTTTACCCAAGGGTTAAAAACCCAGGGGTTTTTACCCAAGGGTTAAAAACCCGGGGGTTAAAAACCCAGGGGGTTTTACCCAAGGGTTAAAAACCCAGGGGGTTTTACCCAAGGGTTAAAAACCCAGGGGTAAAACCCAAGGGTTAAAAACCCAAGAGGGGGTTTCCCTTACCAACGATGAATCATTTGCATTATCATCAATCATATTACGTTCTATTGAATCTGATTCTTGTTCAGAATCTTCAGCTGATGTATTTATAGATGGCTCTGGTTCTGGTTGTTCTGGCTCTGGCTCTGGCTCTGGCTCTGTTCTGATTGGCTATAGATTGTAAATGTACATTAGATTTATATACAGGGTGGCCCATAAGTAACCACCATCATTAAAAAATAAAACTTTTCAAAAAAAAAAAAAAAAAAAAAAAATCACATGATTACATTTGTGATAAACGTTCATAAAACTCACCACATATAAATGACTATTTGATTTATTATGAAGCTCACGGTGTCCATGGCGACGGGGACGACGATGACTACATTGTTCATGCCAAGGTCTCCAAAATACAAATCCAATCAAAAATATGAGAAACATTGATGTTTTCAAATAAGTGCTGAAAAATGGTTTGTCATATTTGTCGTGATGAAAAGTGTACTGTAATATTTGGGAATAGATAGAGAAAAGAGAGAGAGAAAAAAAAATTAATTAGACAAAAACTGTATTATAATATCATTTTTTTTTAACCCTAATAACATTTTTATAAAATATAATCAACAAAAAAATATTAACAAAAAAATTTAGATTTCTCCAAGATTCGTAAACTTAACAAACTTTCCTTCATTCAGGTTTGGTCCATATTATGCGCTATGTAGATGTTTCAAAAGATTGAAAAATTTAATTCTCCATAATATCAACAAAGCTTATTTTTGGTGACCAAATTCCCATCTGATCTAATGTATTTTGGTCACCGAACGACTAAAAAAAAACAAGTTTTTTTTTTTTTTTTTTTTAAGTAAACAATCGCATAGACCAACGCAACCTAGTGAGAAAATTGTGGTCGTCATAGGAATCTTGGATTTCTCGTATCATTTTCCGTGTCATATTTATTGTAAAGAAGTGACGAGCCGATGTTAATTATAAACAGCGGTTGTCACGGTGAAACGTAGAAATTTTGATAATTTTTCACTCATCTTTAGTCTAATGTTAAAAAATAAATAAAAAGGAAGGGGCGGGCGAGGGGGCGAGGGGGGTAAGTTGAGAATATTTTAAAAGTTGTATATAGCAACAAAAGGGTGAAAGCATTATGATATATATATATATACACACAATTTCATTGGTTTTAAGAAACAGACTTTTGCAAATGGGTGGGAATGTATGGAAAATTATACGTAAAGTAACGAGTCAGTTTGTCTCCCCATGGTTACACACATTTTACTTGTGTACTTTATTACCGTTACCGTTTACCATCACCAACCAGCCAGGGATAATATATATATTATAAAAAACTAAACACACAAGGAAAGAAAGAAACGATAAAAAAAAATCTCACACGAACAACGTTAGAAAACCAAAAAAAATTTTTTCCTCAACCCAAAAATTATCTATTAATGTGTGTAAAAAAAAATAATAAAAAAAACTGTTGATTTGAAAATTCTCATTTCAAAATAATAATAATAATTAAAAACTAAAACCATGACAACAACCCAACCCAGGGTAATAATAGAACAAAAATTAATATTATGTGGAGAGTACGGTGTAGGGAAAAGTTCACTATTCAGAAGATTTGTTAGGAATGAATTTATACGTTCATCTTTAAAACCATGTACTATAGGTTTAGATTTTTATACAAAATGTTTTTTTACTGGTAGTAGTATTGGTAGTAGTGGTATTAGTGGTATTACCAATGAATTGAATAAAGATACGATACAATCACAACAAATGATTAGTCCGCAGTCATCACAGTTGTCACAGCAACAGCAACAGCAACAACAGTGTGTTAAGGTAAACAAAAAAAAATGAAGAGAATTATTTGTTTATATTACTATACTACTAGGAATATATGTGAGTCCCGTTACGGTCGGCCTCGGCGCTATAGAAGGGCGAGCGAAGCGGGGTTGTGCGTCTGTTCATTCTTACACACATGTAATACGGTGGTTTAAACTGTAGAACTGAGTGCCCTGGCCGTGTGGAATAAAGTACTAAAGTCCCGAGCTTAAAGGACAATGGTCCTTCTTTTGTTAAGCAGCCAAAGTAAATTGTTGGGTTGTCAATGGAGTTCGTTTTGTTGATTAAACATGAAGTTTAATTGCAACTTATATAAGTGCAATAATTTAATATCACTTATATTGGTGACTTATATAATTTCAAGACAAAAATTTAATCAAGTAATATATATATAATAAGTGCTATAACTTCGCTACGCTCACTTATGTTCGCTACGACTTTCGTTGCTCGCCCAACTAATATATAATCTATTTAACAAAATTTATAAATTTAAAAAAAAAAAAAAAAATTAAATGAATGAATGTTAATTAATTAATTTTCCCCTATTAATATATTTTTAGTTACAACTATGGGATACGGGTGGTATGGAGAGGGTTGCTTCGGTAACGGTAAATATATATTTTTTTTTAATTTAAATTAAAATTAATATATTTAATATTAATTTAACTTATATCCTTTTGTTATGTGTGTTTGTGTTTGTGTATGTCGTCATACAGTCCAGCTACTACAAATTCTCAGAGGGAGCTTTATTAGTATTCTCACTTGACTCTACGGATAGTTTCAATTCACTTTCACAACATTTAATTGAAATCGTTAGCTATGCTGAAAATGCTAAAATATTTATATGTGGTAATAAATTAGATTTATATCGTTCTGATGATGATGATGAGATTAATGATGATCAAATTGATTCATTTTGGTAAGTATATATTTATATATTTTTTTGAGTATTTTTTTGGGGTATTTTATGTAACCTTTAGATGCTTAACACTTACGTAGGCAAGAATGCTTAACCCTTTCGCTAGTTCAGGATGCACTTTAACGTTATAAATCGATTTTAACCGCGTGCTTAGCGGTTAACCATTAGGCAAGTGAAGACTTGTAAAGACGGGCGCCGCCCGTATTTACACGTCGGACTTGTAAAGACGAACGCGTAGGCGCCCCGTCTTTACACGTCGGACTTGTAAAGACGGGCGCCCGCCTACGCGCCCTATCTTTACACGTCTGCACTAGCCGTAAGGGTTATAACGTTAAAGTCCATCCGCACTTGCCTAAGGGTTAAATTTTTTTTTTTTTTTTTTTTTTTTTTTTGAAAAAGAATTTAAGTGACATTTTTTTTTTAACGCTTACTCCAGTGCAGACGTGTGGAACACTCGGCACAAAGTCCCCGTCTTTACCCCGTCTCCACTCTTGTAAGGGTTAAAAAAAATATATTATTATTTATATTGTATTTATCTATTTATTTAATATAGTGAACAATGTGGAACACTCATCTCTGGCGTATACAAAACCAGTTGTAAAACAGGACAAGGTGTTTCAGAAATGTTTGAAGATATAGCTAGAGTCTTGAATGAATCTAATAAATCAAGATTAGAGCTACAATCAATGGGATCAATTAATTCAATGGGGGAGGAGTCTTTTAAATTGGATGGGAGGAGGAGGGGCTACTGGGATGGTGGGGGAGGAGCTAATGGAGAAGGAGGAGGAGCTACGGATACGGATGGAAATTGTACTTGTTGAGTTGAATGGAAATGAATGAAAAAATTAAACCCTTTTTTTTTGGGGGGGGTTTAATTTACGTCTGTACTCGCGAAAGGGTTATTAAAAAAAAGCGTTTTTTGAATTGAATTGAATTTTGAATAAAACTATTAGAATTTTGAATAAAACTATTATATAACTGTAACATATAAAAAAAAAAACTTGAGACTTCTAAACTTACCTCTGTTAATTCTGATGAAATGACCCATATTAAATCAACTATGAATAATATTATTATTCCTATAGTCATTCTGTGGGTTCCATTCATTGGTTTTTGTTGTTGTGTGGTTGCGGAGGTGGCGGCGGTAGATGGCGCTTGGTGGTTGGTTGAGATTGATGTAGTAGTAGTAGTTGTAGTAGTAGTACCACTAGTAGTAGGTAGATCGTCAGAGGAGGAGTCATCATGTTGGTTGTAGTCCTCATGGAGTACAGTAGGGTCACCCATCATAAGGTTAAGTTTTTAGGTCTGGGTCTGGCCTAAAAAAAAATCGTAGAGACAGTTTAACCCTTTACGTGAGTACAGACTACAGACGTGTGGAACACGGGTACCGTCGTGCCCGTGTTTAACACGTCACGTACTCACGTAAGGGTTAAACCAAAAAAGATATAACACAAGTACACAATTGAGTGCTTGCATGGAAGAACGTACTAACTGCCGGCCTTTAGGCCGGCAGTTAGTACGTAAATGTTGACTGTAAAATATTTGGTCTGACATTGTATCGGACCGAAAAAAAATTTATTCTTCACTCAAAAGAGTAGAAATTAAAAAAAAAAATGCCTTAAAGGAAACGGGCGACATTCCTCGGTGGGAGTTCGATCAAAAGAGAGAGAAAAAAAAAATCGTTTCCTTAAGGCAATTTTTTTTTTTTCCTTTTCATCTACTACTACTTACTACGGTTTTTATATACAGAAAATCAGATATATCGTGCCTTTCGTGGGAAAAGCTTGCGAGGAAAAAAATATTAATTGCCAGATTCAGATTAAGAAAGCCCGTTAAAAAAATTATATTTATACTCCTCCATAATTTCCCTACCTGTGTCTAGTTTAATCAACATTCATTCGATTTACTCATATAGACTTAATAGAACATTTTTTACTTCTGTCTGCTCTAGTATTGAGAATATTTTAATACAGACATATCCCAGCAAGGTAGGGATAAATTTTCTCTTCAAAAACCTTTCGTTTCCTATTTTATTTTCAAGGAAATAAAAATAACAAACGAACACAAAACACAAAGTGCAAATATAAAGAGCTTCGCTCCGTTCACTTTGTTCACTTCCCTCGCCCAATTACATTTGGTTGTATTTGTATATAAAATGAATGAATGAATTCTTTGGAATTAATAATTAAATATTTTTTTTTTCTTTACCTTTTAATTAGTAATACATTTTTGACACTTTTTCACTCAATTGAACTTTTTTTTTCCACTCTCATAATTGTCAATCTTTTATATCTTTTGTTATTGAATGACCTATGACCTAAGACCGTATGACGACACTTTACTTTTTTTTCCAACTTTTTCATTCATTTACTACTTATAATTATCAAAAAAATGAAATTTTTTTTATGTTTTTTAAAAAATTGCGCCGAAATATATATAGAAAATGATATAAATTTGATATTATTATATGGTATATTTGTCTCTCTATGTCTCTCTTAATGGGTTTCCAAAAGACAAGAGTAGTCACGAGTCACTCACTCATATCATACCCCACCATTGGAATTGAAAAGATTGCAAAGAAATTATAGCCTGTTAGCATTTTTTTCAAAATTTCGAAAAAATAAAAATAAAAATATTAAATTCATTCAAAAAACAATAGATAGGAAAAAAACGCGGTGACACTTACAGGTAAAGAATAAAAATAAATAAAAAAACTTGAAAGAGAAAGATTTAAGCACTGGTAAGTTAAGTTAAAAAAAATTTAGAAATTTTCATTAAAAACTAATATAACAAGTTAAAATGTATATGGTCAAATCAGAAAATTGTTATGGACACACACAGAAAATTGTGTGTGCCACAGGCAAGCGAGCGAAGCGAAACTTCATCATCTCGTCTTTTCATAAAGTAAAGGGATATAGTGATTTTATCGCCCCCAGTATTATATAGAGGGATTTCAATGTAGATTTTAAATTAAATATTGAACAGTAAAATAATATTTTGGTCAATTGGAATTATATATATCATGTGATAAATTGAGTGCCCTGGCCGTGGAAGAATGGGACTAAGTGCAGGCCTTTAGGCCGGCACTTAGTCCCGTTCTTCCAGGAAGAACGGGACTAACTGCCGGCCTTTAGGCTTGTAGTTAGTACGTTCTTCCAGGAAGAAAGGGACTAACTGCCGGCCTTTAGCCCTGGAGTTAGTCCCGTTCTTCCACGGCAAGGCACTCATTTGTTTTATGCTTTATATGCTCTGTTTATGAATGGGATAGTTAGGAAACATAATTCGTCATTCACATTTTGATATTTGTGTATTGCGTGAGCTATGGAATTCGATGACTTTAATAAATATAAACTAGGATGTATGTCGTCCCGTCGAGGTTGCGCGGCCTTTAAGGCCTGCACTTACAAGGTACACTCGTGAGGTGCCCCATGGGGCACCTCACGAGTGTACCTTGTTAGTACTTTCTTCCAGGAAGAACGGGACTAAGTGCAGGCCTTAAAGGCCTGCACTTAGTACTTTCTTCCACGGCCAGGCACTCAATTGTACTGAGAGACAAACTACTCTGGTTATTATGGAAATTTATCCCAATCATACCAAGTACCCATCATACCCTAATAAAAGTAAAAATTTTAAGGAGACATCCCTTAACAGCTGGCGGTCCAGAATATAGCCTTGTATAGGTAATTTTTAATAGTTGTATTTTTGAATTAACCATTTTTTTTTACCTTTTTTTTTTAGGAAATTTTATATACTATGGACAGCCGAGAGTCTGAGAAGAAGAATAATACAAATAAAAAGAATGGGAGGAGCAATGATGAACCGACGTCTTCATTAGATATGAATAGTGGGCGTATCCAACAGACTCCTCCTCCTCCTATTACAAATACTAATGGGAATTGTTTAGACTCCTCCTCCTCCGAATCATTAACCCAAAGACTAAAACCCATTGCAATCAACACTACTACAAATGGTAACAGTGAAATGGACTCTGCCCCTAACATTTCCCAAGACTCCTCCCCCCCTGACCCCCATTCCCAAGACTCCTCCCCCCATTCCCAAGACTCCTCCCCCCATTCCCAAGACTCCCCCTCCCCCCATGATGATGAACATAATTACATATATACATATGTACGTGACTCCATTCGATCTAATAAAACTACAGCAGATTTACCATCAAGTTTTTATAATTTTGACATGGGGTCAGATTTACAAGGAGCCATAGGTCAAAGGTCAAATGATAAAGATCATATAAATAATAAAGATGAACAAATGCCTGGGACTTCTAATTCTACTTTAACTTTAACTTCATCTGGGTGTAATTTAATGACAAGAAATGGGAGGAGCATTCGAAATCAAGCTCCTCCCCCTCCACAACCTACAACCCAATCAAATGTCTTTTCACCAGATATGGACTTTTTAGAAATGGATTTTGATCCTGGTGGGGGTGGGGAAGAGGAGGAGGAAGATGAGGAGGGGGATGAAAATAAATCTAGGGTAAATGGTGAGTCAAAAATTATTAAATATTTATTTTTAATAATTAATATTAAAAATCTTAACATTATTATTATTTTACCCCCCCCCCCTTTTTTTTTGTCTTTCCCCCATACAAAAAACAGAGCCACCCATTAACCAAGGATTCATGGACATACGACTTCTTCAATCTTCATCCATTGAACGTAGTAATAATGTGAACGGCCCCCCTAATCCTAGTACTACTACTATATCTTCCATTACCTCCACGTTATTTACTAACGGCCCACCACCACAACGTTCATTACCACCAGAGGACTCCTCAACGGATGGACGGCCCAGTCTTTTGAATGAAGCCCATTCAACTAGTAAGAATAACACTCAAACGGGCAAAAATGACAACAATGATGAATTCAATTTAAATTCATCACTTCATGGAAATATTACTAAAGGAGGGTTTCAAACTCATTGTAAAGCCTGCAACTGTGTTACTAAGAATTTGGATGTGGATTCTACCCCTTATACTTCTTTGAATAATACCCCCACCCCACATACCCCACATACTCCGCCCCCTAATAAATTTTCACTACGCCTTGTCAAATCAAATACACTGCCAGAGATTGGAGGAGGAGGGGCGGGGGCGGCTGGGAGGGGCTTCAATGAGGATGATACTTCAAAACAGAATACAATCCAGGGTTCTAATACAAATTGTAATGATTTCTCATCTGTGAAAAGGAGGACACAAATATTGTCATACTCAGTTCCAGAAATTATAGGGCCACATTTTAGGGCTGTTATTAATACTGTTGATGTGAGTGGAGTGGTTGGGGAGGCGGTGGGGGCAGCGGGGGCAGTGGGGGCGGGGACATCAGCGGAGGGGACATCAGAGGGGATATCAGCTGGGACATCAGAGGGGACATCAGCTGGGACATCATCATCAGCTGGGACAAAAACTAAAACATTAGAGGTAAAATCAAAGATTCTTTTTTTAAATTTATTAATAAAATTTAATTTCAAAAGAACATATTATGATATACGTCTAATTTTTAAATATAATATCATATATCGTATACACATTTTAAAAATATATATATAGGACACTTTATCATCAGTCTCAATTGAAGTAGGATCAATCATGATATGGACGATAGAAGATGCTCAAAAAAAATCAAAAAAACAAATTGGTATTTTATCATGCGGTGTAACTGCTATTTATAATGTATTGGTAAGTTTTAAGCACACCTTATATACATTTTGTTAACATATATACATACATACATTTTTGAATTTTTTAATAAATTAAAACGTAACGTTTTAATTTTTGAATTTTTTTTTTTTTTTTTTTTTAAATTTATATAAACAACAGATCGCCATGGGTTATAATCAAATAGACCCAATTGAAGTAAACACAGCAGTAAGGACAAGACACCGATCAGAATTAGCTGATCTACATGAATATTTATTTTCAAGATCAAGGGCTGGGTCTACTGGAGATAATTTAATAAGGGGTATAAAGGATTTAACTAATGGTAGAGTAGGGGGGAAGTACTTCAGTGTTAAATGTGGTATTAAAATTGAGTCTTTTTCAAAATGGATTTTAACATGGATTTGTAGGGGTAAGTGGTTTTTTTTTTTAAACATATATATATGTACTAAATTCACTAAATATTTTTATTTAACATTTTTTTTTTATATTAAAATAGGTGCCATCCCAGTCATAACAAGGAATTTACAATCTGGACATAATTCTTATAATAATAATAATACCCATCATGATAATAATATACCAGACTCATGGTTACATCAAATGGTATTTGGTATATCACCCAGTATATTATATTTAACAAATCCAATTGAATCAATTCAAATACATAAGCTAATACCAGAATTGACATCCGGTTCAGTTTTATTAATAAGGAGGAGTGATGTGATTTGTAGGATGACACCTAAGACTGATTTAAGATTACTAGCTAGGAATCCGGATAAGAGATGGAATGATATGAATATTTTGGGTAAATTTATATTAATTATTATTATTTATTTTTTTGAACTTTAACCCTTACGAGAGTGCAGACGACGTGTGTTGAACACGGGCACTTAAGTGCCTGTATTCCCGTCTGTATTCCACGTAAGGGTTAATAAAAAAAAAAAAATTTTTTTGGTTTGAAAATATGTTGAAAAAAATGTTGAAAAAAAAAATGACAATTGAAAAAATGAAAAAAACTACCCCTAAAACAGGTCAAGTGGCTAATATGATACTTGAAGAAATCCCTTCTACTACTACTACCACGCCATCTATACAAATCGATGGTCAACAAAGGAAATTATGTACAAGTCATATTCAAATACCTTCGGATTATAAAGCAGGAGGTAAGGGGTCTTATTAAAGTTTAACCCTTACGTGGGTAGAGACGTGTTGAGCACTGGGCACTTTAAGTGCCCATGTTTCACACGTCTGTCCCTCACGTAAGGGTTAACGTTAGTGTCAATTATGAACTCTAATTCTAATACAAAATTAAAAAAAAAAATTTTAATTGTTTTTTTTTTTTTTTTTGTGTGTGTTTCTAAAAAAAGTCACGTTATTCATGGATAAATCGGATCCATCTTATAATTTAATGAACAATTCAGACGGTGATATTTGGTGAAACAATTTTTTTGGAAAAAAAAAATTTTTTTTTGAATGGAAATGTAGCCAACGAGGAGACCGGAAAGAAAAGAAAAAATTATACTTCAAAAAATTGAATTTTTTTTTTTGTAATATATATTAATAAATTGTAATAATTATTGGCTAAAAGAGGTTCTTTTTTCGAAGTGTTGATTGATCAAAACAAAAAAATTATATATATATATAAAAAATTTTGAGAAATGTATAAAAATTGAACTAAAAAAATTTAAAAGTAAAAATAAGAATAAAAAAATGTAAAAAATTGTAATAATATAGCACCTAGTGGATCGTTTTATTTTATTTTCCCATTTTATTTTTTTTTTCATTTTTTTTTTGTCATTTTTTATTTCCATATTACATATGTATTAGATTATTTTTTTGCTTTTCGATTTAAATGTATATAATAGGAATTCTGATACATTTTCAAATCACATTCACACATACATAATTTTTTTTTTTACAGTGTTAAAAAAAAAATTTTTTTTTTCATACTTTTTTAGCGTTTCGTTGGTTGAAAATTAATTATATTTGTAAATTTTTATTACGATTAGTTTATCATTTTTTTTAAATAAACATGCGATTTAGTTTTTCAATTTTTTCACATACTATTTTGACCCGACAAAAAAAATTATTGTGTGTTATTGACAAACGAAAAAAAAGGCAAAAAAAGAGTAAATTCAAAATTTTAATCCAATATTTTTCGTTCCAATATTTTTCGTTCCAAAACTCCAAAACTCGCAAAAAAAAAAAATTACTCAACAATCTGATGAATTTAAATGATTCCTATTATTTTTTTTACTCAATAAACTATCCAATTCTTCAGCCACTTCAGATCTACTGGTTGTGGTTGTTAGGGCGTCATCTGTATAATTTTAAAACAAACAAAATTAATATAGACAAAAAATTTTTTTTTTTTTTTGAAAAAAAATTTTTTTTTTTTTTGAAAAAAATTTTTTTTTTTTTTTTTTGAAAAAAAATTTTTTTTTTGTGAACATCGGGTCAAGATAAAGATATATTTTTTTTTAACCCTTAGAAGAGTGGAGACGGGGTGTTGACGGGCACTTAAGTGCCCGTCAACAAACGTCCTCACTCACGTAAGGGTTAAAAAAATAATAGTAAAAAAAAAAGTTAACTCTTCTTACCACCGCTAGATGATGATTTACTGGGTGAGCCAGGCGTCGTAGCCCCGCCCCCGCCCCCAGATTTCCTACTTAATAAAGAATTGAAAAAGTTGGCCAAAACACGATCAGATGGATTATTTGATGGGTCTCCACTTGGCTGTAATGTTATTTAAAAAATAATAGTGAGAAATACATTTTTTATACATTTTATGTTAATTTATAATTTTTTGATAAAATAATAATAATTATTAAAAAACCCCCATGGCAACCACGCCCCCAATATTTACCTTTTTGGTTGAAGGACTTCCGCCCCCAACAATTGGTGACACATTTGTTGACCTCTGATTGATTGATTTTTGGTTACCATGGTGAGGTGATGGGGTCAATGAAGGATTCCTTACATTTAAAGATTGTTGTTGTAAAATAATAAGTTGACGCTCTAAATAACTTTGTTCATCTTCAACGTCAACTTCTGGTTCACGTGTAGTCGGCTAAAAAAAAGTGTGTTTAAAATAAATTGTAAAAAAAATACCAATGTCATGATAGTCATGATATGATCGTAGAACGGGGCTATCTCCAGGGCTAATAGCCGTGGAGATAGCCCCGTTCTTCCACGGCAAGGGCTCAATTGAAAAAAAATGTACACAAGGAGTCTAAACAAATGAATCAAATTTTGTAATTCAGGATACCCCATATATACTGTCGGTCACCGCCTTAGAAGCGCCAAGGAAGTCCTCGTAGAGCATGCGTGTTTACCATACATTACGCATGGTCACAATTATACACCACATGCCTCGT
>JAQGCA010002958.1:0-12756 GCA_034698945.1 Protaphorura quadriocellata | reverse complement strand
AGGATCAAAGCTATTGCAGCTGACTCCGGGTTCAGCGGAACTCTCACTGTTAAGATACTGTCTCATCTCCATGAGCATATTCTACATCATAATGTGATTGAAAGACGCAGAGCTCAACTAGATGAAATCCGTCAGTCCTTCCGGTTGACAGTGGTGGCTGGATTCTTAGAAACGCGGTCGTACTTATTGGAGGCCGTCTTTCCAAAATCGACAGTATTCAACTTCTCCTCGTCGTACATATTAGACAAGATCGTTTGTGATGGGCCGGGTGGGCAAACCATCCTTGAGACAATTAAAGATGTCGCCCACAATATCATCGAAGGTATTATATCTCATGCATATATTGTTTTTCGTTTAACTTAGCCCTAAGTTGAGACGATGGATATTGATTCATTCTAATTAACATATTTTGACCAGACGGAAAAGGATCGAATTTGTTGTGCGCTTTGACTGGATCAGGAGTGCTCATATGTTTAACATTATTGGATGTAACATGATTGAAAAGTCCTATGTATTCCTATTTTGCATTTAAAAATAAAAACAGTTTTTGAAATACTTCTACAATTTCCTTGTCTATCAAGCAAGTAGGGTGTTTATTGTATTAGTCATAAGTTGTTTTATATTTATTTCAGTTTTTTTCAGTCAGTTATTTCTTGAACGCGTCGAGACTCTGGATCAATTGCGTGTCCCGACTCTACAGAAACTTCAAAGAGCCTTAGCCAATGTCAATGTAGTAGCACGATGCACGACAGGCTTCTCGCGTTCAGTGAACTCGCTCGAGAACTCATTTAAGGAAATTCAATCTGCTCTTTCCAACCACTCTACGACTCATGACGACCTTGAGCTCCTAAGAACTAGGCTTTGGGATTTAAACCAAACCACAATTAACGTAGAGTCTGAGATGGAGAAGTTGAAAAAGCTTGTAAATTCCACTCAGGCAAGCACGTATACCCAAAGGGTTGCAAAAATTCGGTCGGAATTTACACGCCTTTGTGAAGAAGAAAAGGAAAGGACAAAAGACGAATTGGAGAAACTCCGTCTAATGGTATGTGACATTGGAACTCGTCTGCATTCTAAAATAATAATTTGTTCGTTTAGCGGTAAACGTAAACTTCTTTCACAGACGATTTGCGAAATTCGAGAATCTGAAGGAATACTCTATCTGGTGCGGACATGTGTTCTGTGCATTTTGTCTTGTTGGGATTCAAGATACAGGGGATCTAAGATGTCCTACTTGCAGAGGACGACTCGCTGGCATTCGAAAAATTTATCTTACCTCCTAAGGTCTTAACTCTGAACCCAACATATTTGCGTACAGTTGATTCGTAATTAATAAATAAATAAAGCTGTTTATGTCCTCGAGTGCTTGGGTTGTCTATTGTTTCATTTTCGAAATAAATTTCTGGGCCGAAATTCATTCAAACATGCAAAGTTATAAAGCTTGTCATCTTCTAATTCATTGTTCCAAACATTTCAACGGTTTTCCGAAAAAATTAATTTCTTCAGTTTTTGAAAATATGTTGGCAGCAAGGTCTATGGGATAACCCATGCAAATATTTTGAGATTTTCTTTTAGAAAATATTTTTTAAAAAATCAAGTTTTGGGAGGTGCTCAGCTGATGACAGTTTTGAAGGTTTGGGGCAAAGGTCCATCATGCAGAAAAAAAAGTTTGGGCGAGATTGTTGGGTTGCACCATAAGTACTTCCTTTGTAAGCGGTGTGATGATTAAACAGATACTAAAGTTTTTGAGTAGGAATAAAGAAATACTGGTGGAACCCTGTGAGTGTTGTGATTTATAATGTGATTAAACATCGGGTTAAGTATTTCGTAATTCTCCATAATTTTTTCAGCATAGCTAGGCTTTGCAGAAAATTCAAGGTCGTGATAAATTATTTGTATATGTCACAGATAAAACCCGAAATCCGTTAAAACTAGAATTTCCTAGTTAGAACCCGAATTATCTGGTAGAGTTGAGGAATTCTAGTTCTTAACTAGTTAAAACCCGAATTACCTAGATAGAACTAGAATTAACCGAAGCCGTTTGTTGAAAGTCGAAATTCTTTGTGTACTTAAACTGTTTTGAGTTCTCCCTAGGTAAAACGAGTGCCAGTTTCGAAGGTTCAGATAATTTTTTGTTTTCCCTGTCGAATCTGTATGATAATTATTTATGTAATAAGTAATTCTGTTGCATACAGTTAGGTTAGGTAAGTCAAGCCCTAGGGGGCTAGGGTGAGCGAAGCGTCCCCCTTGCGTGGTTCTGGGGCAGAGCCCCGGCGGGGTTCGGGGCGGCGCCCCGACGGGATTTGGGGTGCGGATCACCCCATTAATAATGGTCACGTCAAATCACCCAACACACAAAGAATTTCGGCTTTGTTGTTGTTGTTGTTACTCAAAATTAGAGTCTTCCTGCAACATTCCTCACTTCAGTACCGTATCAAGTACAGCGTCTGGTCTAGCCGTGAGTGCTACAGAAGCGACTGCGGTAATTTTGAGGCGGCGCGCGCGAGTTACCTATGGCAGTCATTAATTTAGTGGTTGAACACGTAATTGAACACTTTTCATGCAGTGATCTTGCCTTGTTAAAGGATTCGTATATACCACCTTAGACGACTCGTATCACAGCATAGCACATGGGATATACAAACGTGTATGGAAAACTTCTCAACGAAGTGCAGAGAATGTATGGCTCATGATTTCCTGACCTACAATCGATACATACCAGATTATAAATTTTACACCAGGATATGTATGAAATAGCCAATTACGTTTTCTTTCCAACCAGTGTAATGGCAAAAAATCCATGATTTTAGAATAGGGGATGTAGGTCATGTTGTGAAAACTGACAATTATATATAGGAAGGTTTGTTAATGCCAGTTAATTTCGTAGACAATTATGCGTGGTCCGCGACCGGAAATACCAGCGAATGACTTGGCGTACATGCGGTCGTGTGTTGACGAGGATGAGACATCCAAGTCAATTAGACTTCTATCTCCCGACCGGCATTCTCACCTGCCTTACTTGGGAATGCGGCGGTGAAACTTGGTAATTTTGTATGAAACTGAGTCATACAAAAAGTTATAAAAGCATTGGACAGTCAATGCCAGGCTCACTCCTATTCTATCTTCGAAAGCATAGTGAGCTTTATTTTTCCTGTGCTGCAAAACTTTCCTGTGTAAAGTAAAATTAAATATCAAGCTTAAAACTTACCTGTTCTGCTTACCGTGTCTCAACTCCATTTCGAGCCAGGATTTTCGGACTTCCGACATCCCGGGTTTTTCTCTTGGTTGGACTGTCGAGCGGTTACTCCTGGCCATCATTTATTTGTGGAAGAACGACTTGGAGAGCTGTAAGGGTTTATTTTGAGTATTCTGACAAACGTGGACACTACGGGCAAAGTATTAACCCTAAAAGAAAGGGCGACTGCGTTGTTACTGGGCTAGCCTGGTAACTTTACCTGTTGCCTCTACTTTCGGGTAATATTTTGAAAGGGTTTCGTAAAAAGCCCGGACTTGGACATTCGGAAATTGATAAAAGGGAAGGCGACTGCGTTGCGATCGGGGCCTGAAAAAGCCTGATCGTTTTACCTGTTGCTGCCTCCCTTTCAGCGGATTGGGAAAAGAGAGAAAACTTCCAGAGGTTAATTGAGAACTGGAAGGAAATATTTTGAGACAATTTGCAGGGGTGCATTGAGAATTCGTCCTGGGAACTCTAAACGAATCACGCTCAAATTTCCCCCGATTGTTTCAAGTTACCCCAAAGTACACTATATTAACTTGAGCTTCAATTTTCAAACGAGTGGGGTAATTTGGTAAATATCTAGAGTCCCTGTACGGGTAATACCCAAATTTAACTAGTACGTCCAACTTTGCCCCATTGATCATAGCTAGACCGGATATCGGGATAGAGAATTAGTATTATTCGAGATAAATATCATTAGGTCGGTCGGAGACCCTGCACAAATTTTCATAGCTTGTTGCATATTGCTCCATACATTCTCAAACCCACTGGGCGTTCATAATTAGTAATCAATGTTAAATACTTGTGTTGTTTAAAGCACCTTGGCATTATTCGGGGCGACTCGCCCCAGCATCCATTTAGAGAGCTAACTAGAAATCCCAAGTGCGCACTGACCCGCGTGCGTGCACTTGTTGGTAAAATATTCATTAGGGTTATTTGAGACATTAGCTAGCTGAACACACTGGCCTAGGTATCGTAGCCGAATTTGTTGCCAGCCGTATCGAACCTGAACATACAAGTTTACTCAGATTAGCATTACGCTATTGGAGTTTACTTGTGTGTAAGTAAGATGATTTCTCTGGTTCCTGGAATAATTTCATTTGAGCCACAATATTTTTACACATTTTAGTCCTTTCCATATTCCAGTGGATAATACCAGAAAACGTCTCTTAAACCAGATTGTTACAGGATAACTATTTACAAAGTAATGTACAACCTTTTAATTTGCGAGTCAGGCAATCCGATTGGGTTGACGCACGTCTGGGACTAAATAATTCCGAAGGAAAATCAAAAACCCCCAGTCAGTCTCGTTCGGTTGTTTGGAATTCCAATCCCGTGAAAAGAGAAGGGAACATTCCAAACGACTCTGTGAGCTGGATGTTCACCTAAGGCAACATGCCCATGCATGATGACCCGACTCAATTGAATTCTTCACGATTCCAATGCCTGAAAATGGCAAAGGAATCTAAGGATCTCTGACATCCTCTCCAAATTCAAATGAATCAGAGCACCAACAACACAAGCACCCAGCACGAAGGATGCTACTCAACTGAAACTTCAACAAAGGGCATCGGTTAGTTCTAGTTATCTAGGAAATTCGGGTTTTAACAAGTTAGAACTAAAATTCCCCAACACGTCCAGATAATTCGGGCTCTAACTAGGAAATTCTAGTTTTAACGGATTTTGGGTTTTATCTGTAACATATATAAATGTTCGAGTAGGACAACCCGACAGAGTATTTTCTGCTGCGGTTGATGATATCACCTCCCCAATGCTCAAATGTATGTTTTCTCACCCAACTTATATTCTCATTAATTGGAGGAAACAATACTGTAATTTAATTATCAGTGCGTAGATTATGTTTAACCTTATTCCACCTCAAGTCGTACAAGTGCATCGTGGCTTTGTGTGCACAATCCGTATTATTAGACAAACCCATTACACCACATCTCCAGTGAAGGACACAAGTGTAGTGCTGTGCATTTTGTATCTAACCTGTGTTGACCTCGTTCAATTTAGTCAGTCATTGTTGTAAAAGTTATTTATGTAAGTGAATGCATGAAAATTCTACCATTTCTCTCTTGACCAGCTAGTGTTGTTAAATACCCGGGTATTTACTATTGCACCCAAAGCACCCATATATATACTCAGGCTGGTCTGAGTCGACTCAGGCTAGTCTCCTTCGAACCCGACTAGCCCAGGTATCTCTGGGCTAGCCCGTGTGTACTCAGGCGCATCCACATGGGCTGATATGTGAAAATGATGTAAGATGTTACATTTAAGACCGTTTTGGAGTCCACATAGGTTAGCCCCATTGCAAGAGGACTAGCCCAAGTGGACTTCGAGTATTGATTGATTGTTTCCCGGTTATGACACTTTGTGTTGTTATCGACGGTTTGACTATAATTAGTTAAATACAGACATTAGTGAATAGGGAAAGGGAAGTCCAGATTTGGGTATTTACACCACTATTGACGACTGCAGTCAAACCATTCTCCTCCTGCTAACCAATTTCCTCCATGTACCATTTGCGGTTGAGATTGTACAAGTAGTATTTCTCTCTCTATTATTTGTGGTAAAATAAATGTACACAGCAGACACAAACCAGGTCTCTTTCATTTGGGTTAATAATAAAGTCACTGCAAATAATATTAAAGTGACCACTCGAATCGGATGAAAGTTCCCAAGGTTGAAAATCTCCCCAATTAAATAGCAGATTGACCTCAAATAATATTAAAGTGACCGATTAGATAGGATGAAACTCACCACAACAAAAGTCACCACGACATACACATGGCCGTGGACATGGGCATGAAATTAAGGAGTTAAGGAGGTTTATAATTAGAATATTACTGATAACAATTCCTTACCTATTTCTTTCACGTTTTCCCATCCCAGTCTTTCTAGCGCCTTGAGTTTGTTCGTACATAATATTGAAATGGCCTCGCAAGATCTTAGAGATATTTTATTGGAATTATAAGATAAAGGTATTGAAATTTTTATTTATTTCGCTCTTTACTGTTTAATAAACTTCACTGTATACATGTCTTTCATTCGGTCTATTTCAATTTTTCGTCGGTCACTTTAATATTATTTGAGGTCAATTTTCTCATTCCGTGGGGGGATTTTTATCCGATCCCAGTGGTCACTTTAATATTATTAGCGGTGCCGCTAATTCCATGCCCTTTCATTTATCATGTTACCCCATCAGTGCCGGGCCGAGAGTCGTCCCGGCCCTGGCGACATGCGACAAATCTTCGGCCCTTTGTTTTTTTTAACTTCATCGGCATTTCACAATGATTTTATGTAGTACGCAATGTGCACCATAATGAATTATCGGACATATAGTACAGTTCGTTTATGGGGCCTTGCACAGTACGCTGAATGGGTAACGCAATTTGTAACGTATTTATTGCTTTGCTTTTAAGTCCCGGCCCCAGAACGTCCCGGCCCTGGCAACTCTCTCCACCTGAGGCCAGTGTCGGCCCGGCACTGTACCCCATCATCCACCAGTTTCACAAATCAGACTGACACAGCCAAGCCCGGTGCATGTCTATGATCCGTAACACCTTGCATGCTGAAGAGTGTTTCCCATTTTTGCTTGAATTAAGGAAAGTGCAATGAGATTCAGTTTATATTCTGCGAAACCATTTGTATAATTTTAACTAAGCATGACACGTTTAAGATACACAAAATGTTCTACCATATTACGCATTATTGTACCTGAGTATTGATTACGCATACTGTGTCGTCTTGGACAACTCACATTGGTGAGCAGTGAACTTGAATAAAGTTATTTCTCTCTCTCAAGGTAGGAAAGTCGGGTACAACGTGGATACTCAATGATGATTAAATACATGGCTATGGATGGCTTGTGGGCTTTCACCTAGGCGGAAATAGACGATGAACCAAGATTCGACCTCAGAATGTGTAATATCCGAATTTTGTCACCGTACGCTATACAGCTAAGGACGTTTCCGGAATGGACACGGACACGGACTGTCAATTCGCCTAATCAATTAGGATTAATATTTTAGTCTAGTTGGATACGGAATTGCCGGCACTCGTTGATGAATCAATGTGACGTGCTTTACGCTTATGTTGTAACGTGCTGTGGAGTTGATGACTTAAACAAATACACATTCAATCCAATCCTATCATCAATAAATCATAATAACATCATAATTAGTGATTTAATTCTTCCTTTAATTTGCCAACTATTTTATTATTTGAGCTTAATTATTATTTTATTTTTAAAAATTCCCATACTTACGAGTTAGCGTTGAATTCTAATATCGACAGAAATAATAAATATTGAACGACAATTTATATATTAGCGTTCCGTGGGTATCCTTATTTTTGGAGAGGTGTTCTGACCTTATTCAATCAAATTTTATAAATAAGAACTTAATCAGATGGAGATACAATCTATGCAGGTTTTTTTGATGGTTCATAATCTGGAGATACAAACCAAGAGTTCCTTCCAAGTTTTCGTGTCCATAGAATGTAACCTTTTGACGTGAGTAATTCAATGACGGCATCCACATATTCCTTCGTCACTGCAGGATTATCCATCATCCTATCAGTCTCAACACAAATCACATCAAATGTAATCCTCTCAAAGTCAATTGCTTTCAAAATATTCAGTTCACCACCTTCAACGTCCAAAAGAAAGAAATTGATGTGATCAATTTCTAATGGAGTAAGTGCATCCAACAATGGTAGACATTGAACTTTTTGAACAATTGGATCCATCTCTACTATTGTCCAATTAAATTCACCATCCGGTAACAAATATTTTTTATAATATTGTTTTGCAAATCCTTTTGACATGAATTCCATGATTCCATCCAGACCACCTCCTCTGCCAGCCATGTAATGAACATAACTTGGTGTTCCACAAATGACCAAATTAAAATTAAGTGAATTTGGTCGATTAATTGAGAGTTGTGATGCCAACGTTGGATTTCCTTCTATCAACATTGTTCTCCAATTAGCTTGTTTTTCAAAAAAATAACTCACACTGAAGTCTTTTCCATTCATAGCTCCCATTTCCAACATTAGACCTTTGGTTGTTCCATAAAAAAATTCATCCCAACCGGTTTGCTCTTCTTTATCTAAACCTTTAGTTTTGACCTTTAGTCCATTGTAGGACTCGTTCAAAGTTAACTCCCAATCTTTTTTTCGGTACCATTCTGGCAAATTGATAACTGACTCAAGTTGTAATCCAATTTTAGGTTCAGGTTGAGGTTTTGTGTCAAATTCTGCATTTGATGACCAGATGACCTCATAAGAATTATTGTCCGATCGTCCGTAATATCCAATTACAAAAACAAAGGTGAGGATTGCGATTGTGAATATAATTAACACTCTGAACGTCGCCATAATTGAATTAATTGCGGTAAGTCACAATATTTGCAAATTTGTACCGCTTTGTCTTGCAGTTTTAAAGTGATTGAATCACAGGAGATAAATAACTAGAAAGTTTTGAGTTAAATTTAAATCAGGTTAAATTTAACCACAAAATCTACTTATTTTGCTAGAACATGTGCACGAGTTTAGGAAAAATATTTATGTTCGTAGTACATTCTGTTATTTTCCAGACTAGTGGAACACCACCGCATCGCCGTTTCAATGAGTTTACGCTCGACATTCTATGTATTTGTTCACTATTTATCTAATCCGTCTGCCTCATTTATGGGAGAACTAGTCCAAGCAAAGATATCAAAAGAGTAGCCAAAAAGATTAATGTCAATAGTAACACTGACGAGGGAAATGTTAGAGGAAGTATTTTTTAATCGCAATAAAAATTAGTCGGAATCTTTCTATATTTCGAACATTTTATTACAGTTTTTTTGAAAGCCATGCCTGTTTTTCAATAATACGACAAATAACGAGTTCCCATTTGTCTTTGTGTTCTTTGAATTTGACAAAATGCCGATATAACTGTGGAAAAAATTAAATGTTGTAAAATATATATAGAATTTTAAAAGGCCAGTGCATTCGGATTGTCCGCTCAGATATTCCCCTCGTTATGAAAGATTTTGATATATAAATCTAGGCAACATTTGGTTATATTGTGTGCTATATGCAAATGGCATGATGTGATTTCCCCGAATATATCCATCACTTTTACTGGAAACCGCGTGTTATCTTGTCAATTGACAGAACGAAGGCATAATTGTAAACCATGGCCGCTTCAGGAATCAATAAATTGCATTCAAAGCTTATCTTCTTGAAATTGAGATCAAATTTATTTCACTATTGGCTAAACTTAACGTCATTGAAGTGTACATTCTATTTCACATCCACATTTAATATTTTTACTCTACACCTGGAAGTGGTCTAATTGTCAAACACTGAGCACTGGTTCGAAATCGAACGCATACGTGGAAATACAATTCAATTTTGAAACATGTTACCAAATTATGGAACGCAGAAATTTATACTAGCAGTTGTGTTAGCGTTCGTCATTTTTTCCTTGTATTATATGAATTATTCCGAAACTCATGATTTCTTGAGTAGACACTTTAGCACCCGAAGTTTATTCAAAGTTGTAAAGCAGTCAACACGTGATTCTGATATTCTGAGTGCTGACTGGGATTTATTAGCAATCCCCGAGTTTGGGAATGTGAGTATCGTACCCGAATATGACGATTTGATTCTGGAAGAAAGAAACGAGATTCTACGGCTAATCAACATTTCTAACGTAGAACAGACGGTGTACAACTTAGATACGTTCGGTCCACTCACTGAAGATACATTTGTGGTTGTCATTCAAATTCATTTCCGATTCGAGTACTTGAAATTACTAGTTCAAAGTTTGGCGGACGCTAAAGGGATCAATGACTCTCTGATTGTTTTCTCACACGATGTTTATTCCCCAGAAATGAATAAAGCCATCCAAGACGTAAATTTTACAAGAGTTATGCAACTATTTGTTCCATCCTCACATCAGACAACTCCGGAATTCTTTCTTGGCAATTCTACTGGGAAAGGACATAGGAAAATAGTGAGTCGAACTTTAGCAAAACAACATTGGTGGTGGAAGGCGAATTTTTTGTTTAATAAAGTGAACGTACTTAAGAATCACACCGGTGTGATACATTTCTTGGAAGAAGATGACTACGTGATCCCTGACTACATTGACGTAATGAAAAAATTGGAAGTACTGATGAGGGAAAACTATTGTTTTGGATGTAACGTTCTCATCGCTGGACAAAGATTCTACGGTGGAGGGATTGGTTCATGGAAGACTGGATTACACAATGTGGCCGTTGTGTCGGATTTGTATGATCCTACTGTAAACCGTGGTTTGGCCTTCAATCGGACATTGTTTAACAAAATGAAGGCTTGTGAAAAACAATTCTGTGATAAACAAAGAAATTGGGATTATGCATTGATGATTATCTCGAATACTTGTATGAATTCATCAAGGCTTACAATTCTAGCACCGGATGCCCCCAGACTTATCCATGTGGGGGATTGCGGAATGCATTTTCATGCGAAGGTCTGCAACCCACTCAGGGGAGTCAACGTCATCAAGAAATACATCCAACAATTCAATAAGGCATTATTTCCAGATAATATAAACTTGAGCGTAAAGTTCATCAAGAAGAAGGGAGGACGCGTAAATGTTGGGGGTGGATGGAAACCGAGTGATGCCGAATTGTGTTTATCACTAGGAGTGTCCGGTCAGGTCCCCTTATTATTTAGTAACATTACCAAATGAAAAAATCCTGTGGTTCCGTCTGGTTAAAACTAAAAACGGTATTATAAGTCTAATTAAATTCGTTAGTCAATGCACGTCTGAATCTTATCTCCGTTGATTATGACACACTCTATCACAATAGTTATACATACCATAATTGGAATTGTCAAGAAAGTAATTTGTGATTTTAATATTGAGTAATTTTTGATTGTAATTGCGACATTCTACATACCAGAATAATTTGTGATTATTAATGTAGTTAAAAATATTCTACAAAAATGCGATTTGTAATTATAATTTATTACTTCGTACAAATATTTTTAATTGGTTTTTCGGCCCTAAAAAATAGATTTAGTTTGTATTTAACTAAAACTTAAGAATTCGGTGTGGTAATTGACGCCCTACATAATTTATTATCACTACAGGTATATCAAATCTTCTTTCTGTTTTATCAGACCTTGGCTGATGTTATGTTATCAGTAATGTACGTATTTATTTGTTCTATTCCTCGCATCCAGTCGATTTTTGACTCAACTCGGTTGGACACGAAACTCGACTCGGAAAAATGTGAATTTTCGAGTCAAGTTGAAAGGCCAATTCGACTTGACTCGATTCGTACTCGACTCGACTTGAAGTTTTTGAGTAGTACCGTCCAATCAGTAATCCGTAAGGGAAATTTTGCTGGTGCACTGTAGTTGACATTGAGTGACGCAAATATTAAGTAAATTGAATAAATATTGGCAATTAAATCTATATCGACCGAACATTTAATTACATAGTTTTATCAATAGTAGAGCACAAATCAAAAAAATCGAGTCGAGTCTTGAGTCGAGACATAATTCCACTGGACAAGACTCGATAAAGTTTGAGTCATAATAATGTCCAACTTAACTCGACTCAAAAATTTTCGAGTCCGACTCGAGTCGATCCTAGCACTAATTTGCACTTTGTAAAATCAATAACCAATGAAGAAATTGATATGCGAATTATGGATAGAAACTTAGGATTGATATCACAACATTTCATATCACATAAAAGTAGGTAGTTCTATAATTTAAGAGGTCACATATGTCAATATATTTAAGAAGTTGACATTTTAAAAACATGAAGGGTAACATAAGACAAAATCGACTTAAACAATAATAAAAATGAATTAATATCGGTTGTATTGTAAACACATGTCGATTGCATATGTCAGTAGGCGCAATTTGAGTTGAACATTAGAGCATACCATTCATTCCTTAAGAAATAAGTGTCCGACTAGGTGAGAAAAGGACAAACAAGAGTCAAGTTTGTCACCCGCATAAAAATTAAATTAGAAAATAAGAGCTAAATTTATTCCTATAGTCATGTAATGATCAATGTAATAAAATAATATAGTACTCTCTTCTTCAAGATCATTTAAGTTTTATCCCTTATGCTGCGGATACGTCGAGTATTTGTCGAGGTTAGGCCTTCGCCATATCATAACCCCTGTCACCGGCGAGACAAGGTCTGTAGCTTTTCTTTTACATGGAATCAGTATTGCTATTCAGCGTTGAAATCTAGCAGCAATTTTGCCTCATGACTAAAACTTGAAAGTTTTTATTTAACAGGGACTCCTTCTCAAATATGTAGTTTCCTTTGTGATAACGGATTGCCTTCGTGACCATTTTTGATTCGTACGTGTTTTCGTTTTCTCGCTATCTCATTGAAAAAGCGGGACTACAAATATGAAGCGAGCCTATTTATATATACAGGGTGTTCCTAAATGATTGCGCCACCTTTGATTTCATTACCCCGTCGAACGGATTATCCAATTCGGCCG
>JAQGCA010002957.1:0-12759 GCA_034698945.1 Protaphorura quadriocellata | reverse complement strand
CATTTTCAACAATTTTTTAAAAACAAACCCTCAGGATTCGCTTGAGGAGTCCAAAACACCAACCACCAACACTCTGTAGTTTCAACTTTTGCACAAATTGGGTAGCCAAAAAACTCAACACTGCTTCTTAAAAAAAAGTGCCAGATTATTCAACCCTTTCATTTCGTTCAGCTCAAAAATCTAAACAAAGGAAAATCTCATATTGGGGGTTCTTCGGCTGGGACCCAAGATAAAATTAAACATTTTCAAAAGTAATAACCATCGGAACACCCTAATCTCATTGTTCTTTTGCAAAATTCTGTGCATTGCCTGAGCACCCTGAAAGTTTGTTTACAACGCTGCTCTCGTCTCCTTAAGAGAAATGTGCGCTCCTTGTTCTAAATCCGATTTCAGCACAAAATAATGTACATAGTTCCATGAAAGTATGGTTGAGTGGGACATATACACGCACGCACACAGGGATTAGCATATAAACGATCCAAATAAATTTAAAAGTTTGTGAAGCGGGGCGACCAGAGTTTTGAAGACAGAATACGAGAAATGGAATCCAGACTTACCCAAACTGGAAGATGGGGGATGAGGTAGATAGAATTGGAGAATAAAGAAGTTGAAAAACTATTTCCACAGATATTAAAACTACATTACATCAGTGGAACAATTAAATGATATCCTTTTGTTTGTAGGTATACGTTCGTTCACAAAAGTTTGTATAGTTAAATATTAGTAGTCGAATGAGACAAGTGAAGCCAACTTCTTTGTTCTAAGATTAGGAAATGTAATCCAAACCCTGACACTTGAATAAAACTTTCTCTTCGCTCTTCTCTGAAAGTAGATGATCCGTGTAGGAATGGAAAGGAAAGGCAGTGGAATGTTTGATACGTAATTACACCTGTAATTTGTCAAATGTCAAACCAGCGGAGGTTTAAGAGAGTAAATTGGAATCACTTGAGAGAAAAAGACTTGGATCCAAAGTCAGTCCAAGGAAAAGTTTAGGGGACGACTGACTTGGAGACAATAAGGTTTTTCTCTTGAGCGCGCGTGGAGTAAGTAAAATTCGCCTGAAACCGTTCCATCCAATTTTCCTTCAGTCCCGTTCGCTCATGGGCCAAGACTGGAATAAGTACTCTGGAATTTCACATGATCATGAGTTGCGACGACTCACTCTCTGAAAATAACGTGGAACGAATGTACCCGGGGACCCCCGCCACCAACACGTATTTTTTAATATAAGTCGACGGCCAGCTAACCAAGTCGAATACAAGACTCGTACTGGTGTTGGATCAGTTTATGTCTTTAGCATGATTCCAGTGATTGTGCCATCGCCTTACTCACAAAAACCGTCTGAACACACTGCTCATTTTCACGACTGCAGTCTCAAATTCATCTGCAGCAAACATGTCAACTTGTCATTAGATTAACTGAGAACTCACTAACTCAAATGACTTACGCCTTCAATTGTTTAGTGATGAAGATAGCAAAACCAACTTTTTGGCACCCAACACACCAATTGGAAATTTTTTAGGAGAGGACGGAAATCGGGGCGGGAAAACGAATTCCATGCTTTCTCCAGCCCCAGGCTTAAGTGAAAGTCCTAAATTCTTTCACTTAGTTTGCGGGCCTTCTTTGTACGTATACCACAAGGCCAAAGATCTTTACTACAGACAACCGACAACCACGACCAAATATATGTACGTACGTACACGAGAATTAAGAGGAAAAATTCAATGAAAAGAGCGAGAAGGCATACATAAGGTTGACTGGACAAAGATAAGAGGAAATTGACTAATAAAATGTGAGGATCACAAAAGAAGACTTGGCACACGAATCTAACTAGACCAAACGATGTTAACCCTGGTTAGCTAGTCCGTATGACCAAAATACCCTGCTGCCTGAGGTAAAAATCTATTAGAGAGCATTAAAAAAGACAGACGACCAGTTGGGATTGGCACCATATACAAAGGAAATGCAAGTATAAACTAAAAGAACATGACCAGTTTTGAGTCCTAGAGTCGTGTGATAAGAACATCCTATTGTGAGTTCTAAAAATCAGAATTTCAAAATTCAAATGCGCTTAGCTAAAAACTTCAAGGGAGTAAAGTGGATAAACTTTTTCTTAATCCTTTGAAGTGTTCTAGATTTTTTTTAAAAAGAAATTAGATTTGAATTGAAACGCAATGGTGCGTGATTCAAATGGTGGAAGAACTCAAGTTTCAAGTTTCAAGTTTCAAGTTTAGTTTTATTCAGATGTCTAGCCAGGTCAACAATTCATTAATACAATTAACGAACATACTGCTGCTCTCCCCCCGGTGACAACATATAAATAAATCAATTATTTTACGTTCTTATTATTCTCACCAGCTCATTTTAAACATATAATACTACGTTGTAGTCGTAGCAGAGGTATGGGTAGGGATTAATGTTAGGTTCCACGAACGCACAAAATCATATTATAGTAGTTTGGTTGTGTTGCATGAAATGTGACAATGTATCATTTGAATATAAATATCCGAATTTCACCATCACACATGTGTTTTTGATGGCATCCTCAGAAACAAGCTTTCTTTTATAATGGGATAGAGAAAAATTTACGGGCTTTTTCTTTCCTTTTGAACCAACCTGGTCTATTACACCACTCCACACTTTCTCTACACTCAAATAAAGTATGGCTTGAATAATCTTTTCTACTTTATTTTAGAAATGAATCTTCTGGTTTATTGGATTTTGTAAGTGTAAGCAGACCCGCAGAATGTCTATACGAGTACTTTATACACAGAATCACGACATCGGCAATCGTCAAGGACCTTATCGAGGCAACTTAATATTTTGAAGTCATAGTCAATTGCTATTTTACATAAATTCCTCCGAGTATTTGCAGGTGAATAGGCCACTTGGATGCTGTATTCTACTCTGAATAATCTTGTTGTGCTGACTATTCACTATGCATTTCCGATAGCCACTTTTCCATGCAGTATGGGATAAACTATAACAAGAAACTGAAATGTGAGTTATACTGATGTAAGTAAACAAAGTTAAGGCCAAAGTTGAAATCTACATCTCAATTATTTGTTTGGTTTTAATTATCGTGTCTCCTTCAGAAATGCATTTACTTGGTTGCGTATTGGTGTACGCTCATGCATTGTCTCACATTCCAGAAAGTGAAAGTATTTCACAAAACGACGTTACCTTGGATTTGAGTGTTAATGCACCACCCAGCGATACTTACTTCATTACGATTAAGATCTGTTCATGACTGATTTTTAAATTGATGGATTTCTGGCCGAAGGTGAAAAGGGGTAATCGAATTTAAAATTTAGGAATAAAATCCTTGAGAACAGAGTAGTAGAAGTCGTGATGACATTGTGGAGCTCATTGAAGAATAAAAGCGATTAATCTTACCGTTGTGACATCTCTGAAGAGTGAAGCTCCTATTCCTCAAATTTAAGCCGCTTTTGCCATTTCACCTGTCAAATAACGTAGTGGTATACTGACTCCCTGTAAATTCGTAAGATCTTTTTGGATTCTAAAGCGTTCTACAGAAGAATCGTTTCGGTTGATCCTTAAAGGCTCTTCCTCATAATTGAACTCAACTCAAGTTGGAGTACATAACCAGAAGTCAATATTTCTTATTGGTTTTTATGATAGAAAAGAGATGGCTCAGACTCTTTCTTGTTTCCCACAAACCTTGGATAGATAGTAACATAAGGCTGGAAGGAATGATATGCAAATAAAGTAGTACAGGAAGGAGATTGAACTTTCTTTCAAGAAGTCAGGAAGGAAAGGAAAAGTTGCACTTTCCATTCATGTCATATCTTTGGAATTCTAATGTTATGTAAAAGGATCATACATACTGTCCAAGTGCTTTTCCTACCACAACATTTCTTCTCATGTTTAGGGAAGAAGTATATAAAAATCTGTACAACGCTACAAAGACAAGCCGTTTCTCGGTCCAAGAGTGGGATTAATGTACGGAGAATATACAAATGTATACTCCTTCTTCATGAGGGCTTCGCCCTAGCTTCTGACAAAATGTAAATCGTATGGGTGCGTTGTGAATGATAAATAGTGAGCATCATAAGAACTTGATAGCTCAAAAGGATCGACTTTTCCTCTGAAGAATGTCCATTAAATGTCCGTCTACATCAACTTTTTCTCCTTTTCAAGAGTTTTCTCTTGTTTGAACAAGTTTAAGAATTGTGAATATTTTTCTAAATAAATATTCTGAGGAGTTTCTGTAGGAAAGCATCAGTCGACAATGGCGTGCTTACCACCATTAAATGCGGGTGAAGGATTTATATTTTCTTGCCAAGGGAGCAAGTAATTAAGAATGGGGATGCGGAGAGCGGACTGAGCTAGTGAACGACCGGGCTATTCACCATTACAAATTACAATTTCAAGGCTCGACAACTACAATACTAGGTTTCATAGAAGTTATAAAATGGGTAGTTTTGCTGAAGGATCTGCCTGTTGTTAGTCTGCTCTCCACCAAAGCAATAACGTTTAAAAAAAATTCTAGCCGAAATACGTTCAGCAAGAGTAATTTAGAATAAAACATTGTCGTATGTAAATATATTGAAACATCCGTGGATGGGAATGTTTTTGTTTTGAATAATTTGGAGTACCAAGAGAGAATGATTCGACGCATTGTTATTTTAGCCCTGGAGGCCAGAATAAATTGGTACTTCGTAAATGCAACGGTTGTCCTCAATATATGGACGGACTGGTGTGGTGCAGTAATAAAAACAACGGTAGGTTTGGGCAAAACGACACAATAAATATTTACTTCATAACAGCACATTTCTTCAATTTTGTGAGAAGAACCCGGAGTGTTTGAGACGATTGTTCGTTCGTGAACCTATAGGTATACGGGTAAATTACACAGTTCTTGAAAATCTCAGAGTCCCTTCTGTTCTGTGGTTTCACTCAACGTTGGCAAATTGTCCGGTTCATTTAAAGCGAATGAGTCTCACTGGAACCTGCGGCTTTCAGGGAAGCTGCTTTCTCAGCATCACATCTAAATAAGAACGGAAACACAAGAGAGCGGTGAGCGGAACAATGGGTTGGAATAAATGTAAAAATGTTTCTCATTTTAAGTTGTGTTTTTGTTATATTTTGTATAATATTTTGAGAGGAAGCACATATTCCATGTGAACGCTGCTCGAGAAAATTGAAGAAAGTTCAAAATATTATGTCAAATAGAAACTCCAGAATGGAAAGCTCGAACAGCACATTTTACCTGGAAAACATTTTCTTGCACGGGAGTCCATCCCAGCCCAACAAAGAACGGAGCATGACGTCCAATGTGAGCTCCGTAGGAATTTGATGCATGATCAAACGAAGTCCAATACTGTTACAAGAATCAAAATTATTTCTACAGGGTGTCCCAAAAGAATATACCGGGTTTCAAAAATTCACTGTTTCGAAAATATTGAGTAGAATTTCAGAAAAAAAAATTTATGGAAATTTCTAAAGGACTTGCTTTTTTTTACAATTTTGACATTTTTTGATTAGTGAAAGGTGTTCTCGCTATAACGGCCTCTCTAATTTTTGCTCTCCCACCGCCCAATAACGTTATTGGCATGGGACATCTCGTTTATTTGAAACCGAATTCCACGCACCTGCCTGTCGATAATTCTTTCCAAGTCTTTTCGAGATCTCCACAGCTTCAAAAATAATTTTCAAAATTTCAAAAACATTTTTTGAAATTTTGAAAGTTATTTTTGAAAGATTGAATTTTTTTTTTTTAGAAAAATTGATTTTCTTTTTTAAATTTCTGAATTTCTTTTAAAATTTCAAAATTATTTTTGGAATTTTGGAAATGAATTTCGAAACATGAAAAGATCATGTTTCGACGAGCAGATGCGTAGAATTCGGTTTCAAGCAATCGAAATGGCCCATGCTAGTAACGTTATTAAGCGGTGGGACGGCAAAGACCGTTATTGAGAGAACACCTTTCAAAAATGTAAAAATTGTAAAAAAAAACAAGTCTTTTCAAAATTTCCATAAAAATTTTTTTATGAATTTTTAGTCAATATTTTTGAAACAGTGAATTTTTGAAACCCGGTATATTCTTTTGGGACACCCTGTAAGTAATGTAATTTTTGAATAGTGTATAAATCAATAATCTCAATAATTGACATCGAGCACTAAAGCACCCTCGTCTTGTATTCTTAACAAGATAATGCATGCTGGCTTTCCATTTGGCTTAGAGGACATTGTCTGTCAGAAGGATGGAAACTCCAAAGTAGAATCTCGAGTCCGACCGGATAGACAAATGATTTCCGTGTGTCATTCTTAATGTTTGGTCTCTACCAATAATGATCTGTTCTATAAGCAGACAATACAATGCTCCTCTTGGATCGAGTCGTCCAATACATTCTGACGAGTTAAAACTCAGCCAGACCCCTAACGATTGCAAATCTCAAAAGTATTAAATTATCTGAGCTCACCCGTTCCACTCTGCTTAACTAAACGAGAAACGGGCGTCTGATTAAAACTGACTGTGTGGATGCGATAAAATTTATTGTCTACAGTATTTTCCGAAATTCTCGCTGCGAGTGCCAAGAACATCCCACCGTTGCTGTTGTCTCTTCCAGTTTATATTAAACATGGCGATCTAGATGGGACAGTATTTTCATCTAACTTGGCTCTCACTGTACAGAAAGTAGGAAGTCATAAATATTGACGGCACACTTGTATTTTCACTCTGGGAAACCTTAATTCAGTCGTGCTTATTGTTAGCTGGATTTGTCAGGAAAGGAATTCCGCCAAATTTTGAGTGACTCGTAATAATCGGATTATAATAACGACGATTGGCAAAATGTTACCGAGTCAGTGATTTATACTGCGGATATGATTCAGATGAAATCTGATTAGTGATCACACTTGGTAGAAAGATTTTTTGCATTTTGGGATTTTCAGCTAAGTAATTGACTTGAGTGCTTAGCTTTACTATGTATTATGTAGTATCACTAATTCAAGGCGGCACCACAGACAGTCCCCCAGGCGCGCTCACATTACTCTGGAAGTCTACAGAAATATATTGAATGATTTATTTGCCTTGTCATTACGAACTAAGTGTTAATGGAAAGGAATGCTTGAATTCGTTGATGAGATTTCACACAAGACATAAACAAAATATTGTTTATGGAAAGTAGACGTGGGTTTTAATCAGCAGAATCATATACAATGACGTATCGTATCACGGTTTGCAAATCTTTGTTGGCAATGTAATGGTACTGAAATGCAATGGGAGAAAGTGCCAGGGGTGCGTCCCATATGACTTGCATCATCCGCTTCCTATGCCCGTATTTTAATATTTATTCCTTCCAGCTAGATCTCAAAGATCACTTTAATAAAAGTGAACTGACTGGGAGGCTTCTAGACATATGTGGTGGTAGACTTGTAAATAAAATAGATATGTAGTACAAACGTGGAGCACTTCGAATTGCGTGTCCTCTTACCTATTGATTCTCGCTGCCATTCCATACAAACCATCCTTGGCCGAGGTTTGATCCAATTCTTCACAATAAAGAGACCAAATACATTCCAATGCTTGAGAATTTTTTGTGTAGGCATTGACCAAATTGAGAAAACCTCTGAACATATTATTCACATAGTTAGGCGTCAGGGATGGCATGTTTGAATCTTCTGAATGATGACCGTCACCAATACTTCTGCTTTCACTCTCCAACAAACTCAAGTTATTGAAGGATGGAGGCTGGAATAAGACGTTCAAGTCGGATTTGTCCAAATAGTCTCCTGTGTGAAAACTACGACTTTCACCTCCATGACGTTCCTTATTAATCATATCATGAATCTGATTCAAGAGGAAAACTCCGAATGACATAAATACGAAGGCTGTGATGGACGTCTCGTAGCTGTTCCGTCCGACAAAACTGTCACTAGGACCAAAGGCAGAAGAGAATTCAGGATATGAGTACAGTTCGTTCAATTCTTTCAGTATCCCACTGCTGTTCCCTTGATTCAGCGTCTCGTTAATCACCTGCATAAAATGTAATTCTTAACATTGTCGAGTGCAAAAAACCCGGACTTAGAACTCTAAGGTGGTCACTTGCTGGAGCCCAATGTTACTGCTTAATCAATGTTCCCGCAAAGAATTTTTCATAGAAAGTATGACTATTATAAGTGTCAAGTTGTTATAAGTCATGTCATTATAAGTGATAAGTTGAGCTATCATCATAAAATTTAAAATAAATATTATGTCTTTTTTCTCTGAACACTTCCAAGTCTGACTGAGGGAGGGAGAACCAAGCGGTTGTGAAAAACATTATGGGATTGATCGTTGAATGTTCCTCTGCATTCTTACGACCGGTAATAGGAATGCAAAGTAAATTAAATGAATGACATGCACCACGCTAGTGCTACACGGTCAGACTTTGACTCAAGGTCTGAAAATACTCTAAAAAAAAGTAAAAGTGATAAGCGAGCCTGGGTAAAAGCAAAGTTTCTTTGACAAGAAGTTAATTATGGGACGGATTAGGACCTGCCATTCAGCTAAAGCTTATCGTGCAGGATTAGGCACTCCACGTACGGGTCTTTTTCTCTAGAATATTTTTTCTAGTACAATTTACTTTGCCCCGGTTCGTGTGTTTGTTCGTTTTCGTGTCAGTAACTTAATCATTGGCTAGTACAAACAAGAGTTAGGAATGGACTGACGGATATTTTTCTTTTCCCGTTCAATCCAGATTCATATCATATTTCCAGGTCTCAATATCCTGGTTTCAGATTTGGGCTGGGACATGGAAGTGCAAATATTTACAAGGAAACAAAGAAAGGATAGGGACAAAGCCCCAAAAGTATTTGAATTGGGTATATTTATACTCCATTTGGGACCAATAACATAACACTCACCCGTAAGAAAGTGTTCATGACAGAGGAATTTGTGCCAGATGTGTAAAGATTTGTTGCAAGTCCCAAGAGATCACCGAGTTCCAACAATGTGGCGCCACCTTCAGCGTAGGCTTCCGCGATGTATGGATCTTCATCAAGTCCACTATCTTCACCATCAGATATCTCAGCATCCTGGGATTCAATGCTGTCCTCGTAGGATCCATTGTCTCCCTTAACGGGTACAATGTCTTCAGGATGTGTCGGCAGCATTGGTGGAAGATTATTTGACGTCGGAACAACCATTCCACGTAGTTGTAACTTTGGCAAAATCGTTGTTGTACTACTGCTGCTTACAGTTGTACTTTTAGGGATCATGAGATCATCGGATTTTTGAGTGGCTTCCGGTTTATTTGCAACATGTGAATTCTCAGTGACCCGATTTAATTCTTCGGATGAGATTGGTTGCCGTGTCGGGTCAATTTTTGACGATTTCGGACTAGGTACAATTCGTAGATTCTGGAATTTTTTATTTGGGACCACAGCAGAAGCAGAACTTGTTGCGGGTGAATCCTTTAAGTATAATCGCTCAAGTTCTTCTGCCAATTCACTCTTTGACTCATGTCCTTCCTTTCCGCTTGTTTCTCGCGTACCGGAACCATCGTAATCCTGCATGACCAGAGCCCACATCAATTCGTGAATTTGTCAAGAGAAAGTTAAAGGAAATAAATGTGAATTTAATTCGACATTTGAGTAATAGTTTTAGTTTCCAGAAGTTGTCACTAAACTCTCTTCAAATCAAATTGTCTATCGGATTGAGCCGCTGATTATTCCACAATCAGACCTTGAGACCTTATGGTATGGCTCTGAGAGAAGGACTCTTCAACGAAATATGAGGAAAAATTTTATTTCCAAATCAAGTGTCTTTCTTTCTTTCTTATTAATCAACTTTACCTAGCAGGAAAAGAAGGATTCGAGTCACTTTTGTAATTTTAGTAACTCTATTTTTTATAGTGTTTCTATCTAAGGCGTTTAGTGCGGGTACCTTCTTTCAGAAGAAATCGCTACCATTTTAATGATTCATTGTCATCTGGAGAATTGATAAGGTGTTTCATATACTTGAAAGGTAATATATCTGCCGGCATTAAACTCAAGAGTTCTTATAAGCTCAAATAAGGTTCAAATTTGTACGGCCGCATGAAATGTCTAGGTCATGGCTATGAAAATTTCGTCGGCAAATTTCGTTAGTGTTTGTTAGTATTCCATGCGAATAATAGAATCCGAGGGCCATTGCACCACATACTCTACCCATTTCATTCTGAAATATTTAAACAGGAAATTCTTCCCAACTAATGTGTTTTCAGGAATTGCGATGCAATTATTTATCAGCTGATTAATCCTGCCGAATGCCTTATTCTGATAAGTTGACTAAAATTATATCCTAGCAAAATGTAGTGCACAGCTTCCCTTTAACTATAAACGCCGTCTATCGTACTGGCAACAGCGGTAACATTACATCAGAAACTGTATAGGACGTGCCTTATTTCCCGATGCCGAACAGAAGGGAAAGAAAAATGTGGGTCTACAAAAGAATCCAAACTTTTAAGGAAAAATACACTTATTTCACCACACTTTACCTTCGCCTGCCAGTCTGTGAATGATTCTTCCGGTCCATGTGTGAAAGATGGTCCAAATCCAAAAATCAAAACACCCATTCCAACCATACAACTAATCAATAAAATGAAACCCAGCAGAACAGAAATCCTTTTGCTCGTCATTTTTTTCTTAGGAGTTTTGTAGAAATCGACGGAAATACCACTTACACTGCACTAACTGCTTAGAATTCAAGTCCCAATTTTTTGGAACCACCACCAATAGAGCTTAATTCTACTTAACAGAATTTTTATTTGTAAGGACTTTTGAGAACTGTCCAGAAAGTTAAAGTGAAAGTCCCTGCTATTGGAAAAAAGTTAACCTTATACAAAATTGTCTGGAGCAGGAGCAGTTCAAGTCCATTTAAAAATTGAGTAATTTCAGGAATTTAACCATCACTGTTTGGTGTCCACGGTTAAATTGTGAACAGATTGGATTTCAACAAGATGTTTTAGCACGGATTTTTGTCTCCTGTACCGGGGGGTAGAACATGAGAGTTTATTTCATTCCACAGTCCAGTGATTTTCTCATGCCATTTCAGACGATCATCGCTGTTTAGATTGTGTAGAGTAAGGTGCACTTGGATTCATGAAGAGGTTCCTAGACTCACCCCAAAAACAGTTTGTCTTCCTTACGCGTGTAGTATTTAAAACGACGAAGAAGAATAAAAAAAAAGAGGGTTTTATTGTATTATGCGAAAATCTTGAGCTAACTAAAGAATAAAATAACAAAAAAAAATACAGAGGGATGACGGGATTATAGAGGAGCACGGAACGGGAATCTTGGGTGATGTGTGCAGTCATCGAAGCAAAACAAATAACCGTTCTCTTTCTCATCCATTATTCTATTACCATTATGGTAAAACTTGAGCTGTCCTTACCCTTAATATCTGATTACCGTCACTTGAAGACAACAAACCTCAACAACATCCACGAAAAAACTCTGAATGGTCGTCGTAATTGAATACTGTAACATATTCCACCTGTCCGGTCTATCCATCACTCTCAAAATAACACATTGTTATACAAACGCATATGTAATGTTTTTCATTGACCAAACTAATAATCAATATCAAATTAACCAACAAATGAGCTTATTTTATTAGCAGCAGACAGATGTTAAGAAGACATGCACAGAGTATATATGACCCTTATGGTGATCCATAATTAATGTACAGCCAGTAATATAAAAATCTTCATCAGCAGTTTGGTCAACCAGTCATTCTGAACTACATGAACTGCCTTCGATTCATAATCTTGCTACGTATGCGTATATGCACCTTTAAACGCCCTTCAGTTCATTAACATCATTTTAAGCCATTCGGATCGGACAAGTCATTCAGCCATGGAATGAATCAAAAGTGCGGACATTACTCGGACTCACCCTGTACTTCCTTTTCAATCAGTTCTTCTTATGTGTTCGTCTAGTCTCAGGATGCCGGTAATTGTCTTATTCATTTTCACGCAAATCTGTTTCTATATAATATGGCTGTTGTGGAAGTACCGAAACTTAATCATGTTTAAGGTTAAGAACCTTAATCATGTTGTCCTCCCTCTGGATGAGATCGGGTCTTAAGACACCCGATCCTAGGGTCGCACGCGTGGTACCCTTGGATACTCTGACGCACCGTGGCCACGGCATGATTACAGCGCTGGAAGTACTGAGTAGCTGACCTATGTATCACCCGAATCGTTCTGGTCGGTTGAACAGGCAACCAGTGAAGATAGAAGTCCTGTTTTGCAACCCAAGAAATTTCGTCGGGAGTCGTAGTCGTCGTCATCGTGTATGTCGAAAAAATCAAACCCACGTCGCATTCTTTCTGAAAATGAATTTTTCAAAATTTCAACTTTGGCATTTTTCTCGAAACAAATAAAGGACGTGTTAGGTATAGTTTTGTCAGACTTGGGATTTTGGTAAAAATTATTTCATCTTAGAAAATATGGATGGGTTCATTGGATTTCTTCTACAGTACATAGTACACGACCATCTACTAGTATTTCTGATAAATCATTGAAGTTACATGAACCGTAATAGTCCCGTAATTGACGATTCGTGCTGGAGACATATAATTATTCGTTGAAAATCAAAGTGCGTTGAAAATCATGAAGCGTAAAATTTAAAAGTAAAATATTATGTAGCTAGATAAATGTTCTATATTGTATTAAGTCGATTTTAGATTGAGACTTTTGTGAGTACGTTGAAAAAATACTTCGGATTTCAAAAAAGCGGAAATAAAACTGTTCTTTGAACTGAACTTGG
>JAQGCA010002956.1:0-12761 GCA_034698945.1 Protaphorura quadriocellata | reverse complement strand
CAATCTGAATCACAGCATCTGAACTTGTCACAATATCTTTTCTAAATTGAATATTTTTATCCTTATTGCATCCAGATATACTTACGAACTCTTGTGCAGAGCCAAATCTAGTTTCCAGGATGAGTATAGACTGTAAAACAATTTCAGACAGACTGTTCACCTACAAAAGAGTTGCAATTCATGAGGATTCCTTCATTTTGAATCAATTTGAGTTCAGAGTCACAAGGGACCGCATTCGGATGTAAATTTCAAAATGATTTGAAACTATTATAGTTTGTGGGTTACATTTTAACCAAAATCTGGTTGTTAATATTGAAATCGAATTACAGCAGCTACAAATTTGCTACCGCCCTTCGTGGTGACGAATGAAAACATTGATCTCAATTAAATCATAGTTTATGGTTTTAAGGACGGGAGATCTGAATTGTTTGGTCCACCGGGATCCGAATTTCACTGCAGACTCGACTCCCTTGTCAAACAATCCTGCACGGATGATGTTTGGAATTTCATTTTCTCGTTCTTCATTTTTTCTTTACTGCGCGCAACTTATACTTTCGTATTCGTAACTTATGTTCAGATATTAATTTACTTTCAGACTTTCTTATCTCGAGCACGCGTGCCGTGTGTAGCTCCACTATGCTAGGGTGAAATACAACATTATTATTAGTTCACGACTTAAACATTCAGTGGGTGAAATATGAATTCACTGAAACATCACTGGTGGAATTGCCCTAATAAGGATCTCAATTCACCTACTTCACAATTCTAATTAATAAAAAATGAGCACATAGTACAACGTAGAGGAGCAAAAGGGCCGACTATTCCCGGCCCTGACCACCTCGGCGCTACAAGTCTACGTACGAAAATATGTTCAGAGCATTGTCCGTCAGGTTGGCCAGGGATTCTAAGGGTCACATGCGGGTCAACAAAAAAACAACTAGCTACAAGGTAATGCGCTTCCTTACCAATTGGTTTAAGAGGTACCGCTTCTATTCTCACTTACAAGCTTACCATTCTTTTCTCTTCAAAAATTATTTTCTATTATTGCTTCCACATTTCATTAGCCAAGCAATGACTCTAATGTTGATCATATTAATTACTTTGCAAATTTTATAAGCTCTACAAGCAGGGGCTCGAAATGTTTTACAGGGGTACCGTTTCTCCTGTAAAGATCTGACGAGGAATGTATTCAGGCTGTCCGGCTCCGATTTCGCCCAAACTTTTTTTTCTGAAAGACATTCATCAAAAAATAGTATTACCAAAGTATGCCGACGCAATACTCAAAATTTGATTTTGAAAAGAGTTTGAAAATTTTCAAACAAAGTCCAAAGAGGGGGATCTTTGTTGCCAAGATTCTAGCATGGGATATCCCATGGAACTTTCCCCAAAAACTGATCTCAAGACCCAATTTTTTTTTCAAAAATTGAAAGAATTTTTTTTTCAGAAATCGGTTAAAATGTTTGGATAAATAAATTAAATGATGGAAAACCTTATAACTTTGCATATTTGAGTGTATTCTTGTCCTTAAATCAGTATTAATTTAATGCAACAAAACGAAGTATTGATTTCTGGACGAAAATACACTCAAATATGCA
The DNA here is from genome assembly GCA_034698945.1 of Protaphorura quadriocellata. Classification (NCBI taxonomy): domain Eukaryota; kingdom Metazoa; phylum Arthropoda; class Collembola; order Poduromorpha; family Onychiuridae; genus Protaphorura; species Protaphorura quadriocellata. The sequence goes on along the minus strand of JAQGCA010002956.1, from coordinate 11,166 downwards.
AAGTTATGAGGTTTTCCATCATTTAATTTATTTCTCCAAACATTTCAACCGTTTTCTGAAAAAAATTGGGTCTTGAGATCAGTTTTTGAGCAAAGTTCAATGGGATATCCCATGCTAAAATCTTGATAACAAAGACCCCCCTCTTTGGTCTTTATTTGAAAATTTTCAAACTGTTTTTAAAAATCGAATTTTGAGTATTGCGTTGGCATACTTAGGTCATACTAGTATTTGGTGAAGGTCTTTCAGAAATAAAAGTTTGGGCGAAATCGGAGCCGGACATCCTGGGTACGTTCCTCGCGAATGTCCTCTGGAATCAACCCACAGTTTGCGAAAATTATCCTGTGAACACGTATGACTTTGTCCGTGGAATGAGAAAGGACTGTGCGTAGTCCACTGTTAGAAGAATAAGAGGAGCGGTGGAATGCCATTTGTCATATTTCCGGATAACCTGTCGACCCATCTCATCTGTCCTTGATCCCAGCCACGGGCTGCCCGTAATGCCAGGCTAAAGTAGAAAATGCTGACGGCGGAATTTAAGGTTGTTGTCTCGTTGTCTCTTCGGTGCACCGTAAATTGATTTAGCTCTTCCATGTTCTGGCTTCCTTTTTACTTTCTCTTCACGTCATTCGTATGCCAAGGGAAGACACAGTCGTTCGCATCAAAATCGGAGTCCTCGTGAGAGGAAGGAAGGAAGAAGGATGTGACATGATTTCCTGATTGAATTAATTCTCTGGACATTTCGAAAGAAAAATAACACTGACCAGCCTGGTTAGTGTCACGCATTGCTTATGAACATGTGCGTGTAACCAGGTAAATGATGTCAGAGTTACACGCGTGACATCAACTGACCTGGAACAAAATTGGGTACGTCAGCACGTTCGTGGGTAGATAATTAAATAAGATTTGTGGTTTAGCACAATGCGTCTTAAAAGTCTTGCTACTGGTGACCAATTTTTGAATACAGGTGGCCGAAAGTGGAGATTGGTGTCCAATCATTTGGTCTTGGATTCGTGGCTACCGTGCCAGAAATCTTCCGAACCATCTCACTAAACACAATAATATTATTCATTTTCAGATCACATGAATTTTAATTTTAATTTTTCTACAATTTTATTTGTACAAATATATTTCATGATGATTGAAAGTTTTATCACATCTTTGTTACCAATATTCGTTTTTATAAGAATTTAATACCGTAGTTGGCAAGGGCGGTACCGTTGAGGCGTCATGTACCACGAATCTCTGTTCAATGCAATCCAAAAATGAAACAAAATGAAATCATAACATAGCTACAATAAATATCCAATCCCAAAGCCCATTCCGTAGATCTCAGCAAAGTATGATAAAATATAATAAATGATGTTAATTAAGGAATAGATTGATTTAATAGAAAAATTCCTTGGAATCAAATGTTTGGAAGTAGAATTGTCAAAATTTAGTTCCAGATACTGTAATATCTTTCACAAATTCAGCCACCTCAGCGGAATCAATTATTTCATAAACCGAAAAGGACTGATCACTTCGAACATTCTTTAAATTTTTTAAGGATTCTTCGAAGAAAGAGAAGAAAGAGAGTTGAATTGAAACATTAGTTTTAGTGTCATTCGAATATTGTGACAATTCAGAGGGAACTTTGTGAATGGCTGTCTTAAGTATATTAACAGACATACCTCTGGAAGTAGTCGTTTAAAGAAAAGTGTGGTCCTGTTGATATATTGGAATAATTCCAACTCAAACAAATCCACATCCTCTTTTCAGAGTTTTTTGTTCCTTTTGGGGTGTTAATTGGAGACTCAGTTAAAGCGATAAGGAAAGGTTGCATGACGTGGCACGGTTATTTAGCCGTCTTACCTGAAAGACATATTTCCTTCACTTAGCGGGTGACCTTCGTAGCTGAACCACTTGGGTCAGAGTCAGAATCAGAGTCAGAGAATTCTTTATTAAAGTCATAATGCTCCATAGCCCATACAGTTCAGTAATATAACCAAATAAATTGATTTCCAATGGGCCAACCAATCACTGGAGCGAGATGCGCGTAACCTTCGTAGCTGAACCGCTCGGATCACCAACTATGGGAGCATGTGGCCCCAGATGGAAACGTTTCATTCGACGTTGCACGACCTTGCACGGTCATTTAGCTGTCTTACCTGAAACACATATTTTCTTTATTGCGCTGATGGCCTTCTTAGCTGAACCACTTATGCCACCAATTACTGGAGCGAGTTGCCCAGAATTTAGCGTTTCGCTTCGACGTTGTACGTGGCACGGTTATTTAGCTATCCTAACTTAAGCGCGTGGCCCTGCTATTTAACGTGTAACCTTAGTAGCTGAACCGCTCGAATCACCAACCATTGGAGCAAGTATATAATGTATGTAAAAAACAGAACTGAATGTTGTGATGGAAAGGTGAAGCTCCTTGACTCCAGTGTTCGTCTGAATGGACGCATGAGAAGAAATTGAAATCAATTAGCCCACCAGTTAAAATTTCCTAGAGAAGAAAGAAGTAAAGTTAATGGGAGCGATCATCCACCTGGGAAGAAATGAGATGAGACTCGGCACAAGTGAGAATTAATCTCTTTCCCACTCTCTAAAGTGTTCATTCGGGACGTGGAAACTTAATTTGCATCCAGGTTGATTAATAAGAGCAGACTGAGGGGTAACGACGTATTTTAATTCAGTATCAAAGGCTTTTAGGATTTAAGAGTATAGGGTTCCACAGATGTATTGGGTCATGTGGGATAAGGGGACCAAAGTAAATGACAAGTGCGGCAATGTTTGAAAAGCGCTGAAATTATGCCGAACCTTCGTTGAGACGGACACGTCAGGTATCGCGCAAGTACAATATGAAATATGGTAAGAAAGGTTATTTAAGGATGTTGAAATTTATTTCGCATCATTAGGTGTACCACAATGAATAACAACTTTGTTACATCTTTGATGTTTATGTTGTGTGGGATATGATTTTTGATGACTTTAATAAAATTACAATCCAATCCAATCCAAATTCAAACGCAATCTCTTTTAAAAATCCACACGAGGCGGTACATGTTAGAAGCACAGTACAGTTGCCAATTAAAGTTTGTGCTCAAAAAGAGAGAAATAGGAATACCACATAGTTCAAAATACAGCCTGATCGGATACATATTTGCGACCGTGTACATTACACACGTGTAGAATTCCTGTATGGGAGTTCATATTCCATATCCGCATTAATGTAAGGTTCACTGGAGGAAGTACCCGTTGAAGATCCTTCCTCTGTTTTCCCCATAAATCCAAATGAAGTAAGGAAAGATGAATTGAGGAAATTCTGAGCAAGAGAAAGAGAGTTCAGTCTTCGGAGAAAGCGAGAGAAAGTGAGGGACGGATTATTAAATTAACATCAACATCACCAAGTAAAAGTCCGTCCGTACGATTCAATGAATTCATTAGTGAACTCACTCAGTCCACTTATTCAGCGACGTTCCTTCCCTGGTCAAACGAATATTCTATGTTGCCCTTTATGCATTATTTCCATAATTCCTGGAGACAAGACTTTCAACCAATTCAACCTGAAAAACATTAGCATTAGTCGAGTCGAACAATCAATCGTGGATGAGTGGTTCGGGCCGCTAATTTGATTTCGCTTCGCTTTCAGTATTCATAAAATACGTTGGATGCTCTAACGAGCGGAACGTCATGGCGGATACTTTTGGTAAAAACCTGTAATTCTTACCAATAAATTCTAATGCAACGAGAAATCTGGATACATGTCATTTGTCGCACATTTCAGGTTTAGGTCAGCAGTTGACCCGGATTTGAATTTTGGAGGTGTGCTTGACGGTTCGTTCGTACAACGGAGGCACGGAGGGGAAGAGAACGAGAGCAGGTTGGAATGTGATACCACCGCCGAGGCCCGGAATAGTAATGCCTTTCACACAATTATTATTTTTGAAAAAGTCAGAAAAATTAGAAATTTTAATTGTTCAATTATTTTTTCAAAATTTCGATTTTTTTCTTAATTTTTCGACTTTCTTTTCCAAATTTTGTTAAACTTGAGCAAACGGATCCATTGATGAAAATCTGTCGTTGAAGAATTCGTTCTCCATGTTAGAAAAGACTACCGCTTTGTCTATGCTTTCTGTTGCCGCTCGAGCTCCGCGCAATTTACAAAACTCGCGTAATCGCTTTCTGAACTGAATGCCTATTTTGAAACTCGAGATATTAAAGACTTTATTTCTATCTATTCTATTTTATATCTACGGTGACTGAGGGCCTACCCTGAACTTTAGTCAAGTAATTAAATTTGGCGTAGGTAGTTAAAACCTTCATTTACTTTAAAACTTGTTTATGAATTCCTGCGGTTAGAAATATGTTCGTTGGTGATATGTTAGAAAATTATCTTCAAAGTGAGGGAGTTAATTAGAACAACGATGATGAGAAGGGAGGTAGTTCTAGTCGATAACGCGAGAACCGCGATTTCAGAACGTAAAAGTTTAGAACTAATAAAGTTGGGTTAAAGTGAGTGAGAGGGAAGGGGTAAAGAAAAGTGGGAAATTGAAGTTCTGACTAACAAGACTTTCCTTCTTTCACTTTGCCCTCACATCTTGTTCTCTCTCAAAAATAAATAAAAACAAGTCGGCCTAATTTCGATTGGGCCTTAGAAGAACTGTTTCGCCAACTCATCCATCGCGACTGTGTGCATCCGCGTGGAAATGGTCCTTCAATAGAGAGGCACTACAGGGTGGCTAATAAATATTGTCACCAATGCAGGTCGACTTTTAAATCCTAGTGTTAAATCAAACCTTACAACAGTCAGTTGGGATTTTCATGTTTTATACTCAAAGCGTAGTCTTACTCTGATACATTGAAAATTTTGGTTAAATATCCAATTTGAGATTAAATTGTACTTCCAATCATGCGTTGCGCTTGAAAGTGTAATGTGTAAGCTGCTTCGGTCCGTCAAATACAAAATCGACACATATATTAGCTACCCTGTACTATCGTAAGCGCATCCATGCAGCCGGTTCAGAACACAAGCAAAACTTCCCTGCAAAGTTCAAAAAGTTTGTTCTTTGCTTTCAGTAGGATTGTAAGACGGTGGTGGAGAAATAGAAACCTCTCTCCGAAAAGAGCAAAGGATTCTCCAACTAGCAGTCATTTAAATCAGACGCAGGAAGATAGCAAAACTTAAACCGCCAGACCCGCATTCACAGAGCAAGTGTTCCAAGCATGTGTGTTTATGACTGCTTTTAAATAATTTGGATCAAATGAAAAGAAATTACGTAGTACTAACGGTTGTATGAGTTTTTGGAAGAGATCCAAAAAACAAAAACTTTCTCGAATTAAGAAATTCTGCTGAAATAAAAGTTTAAGTTTATGGAATTCGTGGAAAAGCTAGTAACATCACGTATTTACCAAATTTGAAGAATCCTTGGCCTCCATTGATAATTTAGATATTCGAATACTAAGATTTGACGGGACAGATTTTTAATATAGATATAATACAAATTTTTAATGTCAAAAGGACTTGACCTTTTTTATAATTTTTATATTGTACGATAGGCGAGGTATATTCCCTATATAATGGCCTCTTTTAATTTTTCACCCCGTGCGCATTGATTTGAAACAAAATGTAAGTTTAGGAAAGTGAAGCGAGCCCGTGTATTATTAGCGGGATGCGGGATTTAAAAATCAAAACAGTGCGATTATTCTCAATCTACAATCCAAATGATATAGTTTCTACTTTACGTAGTAATCATGTAAGTAACCCCGAAGAGTTTATTACTTGCTGTGAAGAACTGCGGTTGATACAACTATTAATGCCCCGATTATTTTAAACTAATTATGACCGAATTATATTTAATAAATATGCTTATGTTCATGCAGTGCCGGCTACTTACGCACAAGATTTGAGTTAATATGTACAAACACTTAAGTAATTTGGGAAATGTGTACATGGTCACTAGAGCGCTAGCTAATATTTTGTCTACTCCATTTCCCTCAAGCTTTGAATAGAGTTGAGTTTCAGTTTTGCTTTACTGACTACCAGTATAAATTGAATGAGGATGTCAAGCGTTTAAGCCCTTAAGCCACATCACAGAGTGGGGTTTCCTTTTACTTTCACCAAAGGAACATGACTACGTAACGCTTCTAGCCTGGAATAGACTAATAACTCTGTTAATTTCGTCTTGTACTAGTTGCACTGTTAATTAGTAAAACCTCGCCATCAGGCACGTCTCATAAAACTTTAATACGAATAACGTTCTAATGCTCCGCCAGGTATTATATGAACCACCCGCAACCAATTCTTATGCGGAAAAATGTCAGAAAATTAAGGATACCCCTCGCAAAGTAGGGTCAATCCTTCTACAAACATTTTTTTTGAAAACAGTGGAGAGAGTTGAAAACAATCCACAATGTCGTCCTCCTTCTTAATTGTATTTTGTGCCCAGAGGGATAGACTTCAAAGCCAAGCTTTCGCCACACGTCCATATCACATAGAACTGGATAGAATTGTGTTGGCATTTCCCGGCATGACACTTTGCTCGAAAAAAACTGAAAAGAATCATATGAGAAAAGTGGAAGTCGGTTGTCGGTTGGTTCGGCTTAGGAATTCCGTAGAGGCAAGGGGAAAGTAAACTTAAGCCTGCCATCAGCACTTTTCATGACGATCACACGGCCAGGAGCGAAGTGTCCATACGGTGCCGTAACTATGACAAATGATTTACTTTACCTCTTCTTCCGACAAACAGGGTGCTTTTCAATAAAGCTTCCCTCTGCAGTCGTCAACCTTCGACCCAGTTGAGGAATATGGCACCCTGACCTTGATTCCGTATACGTGGACCATTTTGGTTAGTAGATTGGCATCCTCTGAGTGGGGCCTGAATATATTTTGCAAGAATGAATTACCACGCTTACTTTTGAGTGTGGTGCTTGAGGTGTCTTTTTTTGAAGACCGCTATTTTTAGCTCACCGCCTATTCACGAGAAAACGAATTGTTTGCATCCACGGGAATTAGCCCCCGCCCTAGGTTCCTTCCCTTTCTTTATAAGATTTGGAGTTAATATTTATCTCTTAATTAATAAACATGGTCACCTTATTCTACGCTGCCGCAGTAAAACCTAAACACTCCATAGAAGGACGACAACGGTCAATTGTCCACTATCTAGTACCATTCATGAAGATGAGTGCCGAATCGTTAAGGCGTTAGAAGAGTTTGACCGCCTTCGTGACTGCGCTTTTAAGTCGCCAATTAAAAAGTATTATGACAAAATTTTTGTCCAACTTCTCAGTAGGGCTATTGCGCAACGTCGACAATGACGCTAGATACACGTTCCTAATGTGTATTACAGTATGTTAAGGTATCTGGTTGGTGTGTCCGGCTGGAGAAATATATCAACCTGAATTTTATGTACGGCTAATAAAATATATAAAATTCGTCTTCACGGACCAATATGAATACAAAAATGTCTTTCCCATGTTTTATGACCTGTAGTCAAACATAAGACTTCAACAAATATAATAACATTAAGAAATGAGAAAACATTTCCAGAGACCGTGTTCTTGGCGGGACATAATGGAAAAGTAAACACCAAACTACACTCCCAGTAAAACTGGAATACAATTTGAAACCATATCTTGCCGAGCATTCTTCCTTTGTGGTAGCAAGACGAAGCCAAAATTGGCGTCGCCAAAATGTGAAGAACTTGTGGTCAAACTACTCGGTTGTGCCATAAAGCGGATATAGGGTTCCATAGGGCGAAAATCAGGGTTTTGAAATGGACCATTTGAAAAGTATGGACGCGTGCGTTCCTCAGAGCTTCGATCGCTTCCCTAATCGCCTCCCTCCGTATTCTTTACCCGTGTGTTGAATTTAGCCCATCATGAAATGAATGAAAATGCGGCATTATCACGGTTGGTACAAACAAAATAGGGGAAAATACTCCATTACCAGGTTGATGCGACCCGGAACTCTCAGCTATTCCCAAGTTACAGAAAAAAAAAGAATTGAACTGTATATTGTTAGTTTGGTTCTGTAGGCTGAAGGCGTGCACGATTTCATATATCCAAGACCGGAAGGTGAACCGCAATTTACTCAAGACAATAGAATGGTCTGATATAGAGCAGTTTATTCAGTAGGAAACGCATGTCCTAGGAAATTGAAGTTCAGTGTACCGCCGAGGGTAAAGTCAGCGTCCTTCTTTCCCGTTTCTGATTATTCAGAAAAACTTTCTTTCCGGATTTTATTCTAAAATTTAGGAAGTGATCTGAACATTTCATACACACTAATCGGAGACGAGCTTCCAGAGAATTTGGAGAAAGTTTGGTGAAATAGTAGCGAGGGTGTTTGGCTTCTCCATCATCGTTGCCAATCGATGTCCATGAATCTCCAGAACATTCAGCATCCAAAACATGAGGGAGAATGAGGAGTTGGATTGCGCGAGATATTCACGTTATTTAAACGATTGAGAAAAGAGAATATTAAATATTGGGGTTAATTTCAGCCATTCATATTTGCTATGCGGAATTCTGATTTGGTACATGCAAACACAAACGAACGAGGTGTTAAAGTCTTTCACGAGGATTGACCTCGTGCACAAAACAAAGGAAGTGAGCGTGTACACTATTTTGCTATAAAAACTTCATTAAATATTCTTTTCAAAAAACTAAAAGTTTTTTACTTTCACCTTCGGAAAAAACATAGTTTTTTCAATTTTTTTTCAAAAACTGAAAAAAGGGGCGATGCGTTAAAACGCCCCGCCTCCGGTGTGCAAATACGCCCCTATACTGCCGTATTTAACTACAATTTAATTAAAAATTGACTAATGTTAGGTCAAGAATCTTCGGGGCTGGTGTGCCAATACGCCCCGCTATGTTGAATTAATGATCACATGACCCTCAAAGCACGTCCACAAATGGCGCTGGGGGGTTTTGGCACATCTGTCCAGCTGGTGGAGCGTATTAGCACACCGGGTGGGGCGTATTAGCACACTGACTCGTACTTTGGACATTTCCAGTTCATTGGAGAAATGCGGTTGCCATAAACATCAGTCATTTCATAAAATTATGAAAAAAATATGAAGTTGTGGAGAAACGCACAACTGAGTTTACCGCATATCTCAGATAGTGGTAGGAACGCTCAGCTCCGCTCAGGATACGCTAGAGTTTAGGTGGGGCGTATTAGCACACCCTACCCTAACTTTGTCAAAATCAAACTGATACGATCCACATAATAAATGATATGCTTGTAAGTGTAAATACAAGCGATACCTCTTCTTCTTCGTGCGACTTCTTTTTAGTTTTCAACTATTTTATTTACTTGGGATTTGAAGTGCGTACGTAGGGAAACTACTGTCCATTCATAAATAAGCTTCTTTTACGACTCGCTCGCAGCACCAAGGAGATTTTAAACTTGAAAATGTATTATACAGCTATGGATGAATTTCTACAGATGAAATATTGAGTGCACTTTCCCATTGATGCGATGATGCGAACAGAACAGACTTTTCATGCGGTGTGTGTGAAATCCAAGTACCCGACAGTAGGTCTTATCTGATTTGATTTCCCTCGATTCAATTCAATTCTCCGAATAAATCTACCTTTTTCAGTCAAAACGATAAAACGAATCAATTCAAACCAAAAATGACTTCCTTCAGTCTTCCTTGAGTTTTGGAGTGCAACGCGCTTTAGATACACATACTCACGTATGTGCCAGGCAAAAGTGAACTCAAGCAAAGCAAAGTATAGGTGTGAGGCTCTCAGACTATTTCGACATATGTTAAAGAAATGTCAAAAATTGTGAAAATGGGTACGTTTTTATTCTATATAATTATTTATTTGTGATTAGTTTATGAATATTTCCGGGATAATTTGAAGCAGTATGTATATACTCGAGAACAAGTTTTTCAGAAGCATAACATAGGTTATTATAATAATGATAATTTTTATAAAATTTCAAGAATTGACGACAAGAAGAAATTAGATGACATTTAAATATTGTTACACGGATTCCGCCTTAAGAGTTGGGCGCCAAGTCTGGACGAGTACTAAAGGCGGCCCAGATTTTATTTGTAAACTTCCAATAATTCAAGAAAATTACAACTGTCGCTTATGAATATAATTTGTTTACTCAGTATGTTCCCAATACACCCTAGCAACCATGCGTAAACGTCGTTTCCAAGAACGGTCTCTCTTGTGACCGTCTCCATGGAAACACTATTCGATTCCGATTTTAGAAGTTTGGAAAGGGAAAGCTTTTAATTTTACTAGTACGCGGGTATGTCAATCTTCGTCAAACAAAGTTAGCCCAGGTCAAATTGAATCCACCAAACCAGTTTCAATTCGAGAAATAAACAAAAGGGAGTGAAAGGCAGAGAGAACCGGAAGATTAGGGTCTGCCAAACAATTTTGCTAACATCACTTGACTTTGGTGTGTTTCCAAAACAAGGGAAACTATTCTCTTTTGTCACCCGGAATTTTCGTACTCGGATATCGCAGTGAGTGTAACATACCAGTTCGCCTTCCACAAAGCCTTAAAATCCATGTATCCATTCCTGCATTCTATTCGTAGTTGGATTATATCAACCGTTTTTACTTGTGAATCTATTTTTGACAAACTCTTTACATTAATAAGAAATATGAGTCCCCACAGGACTCGTATTTTCGCTTTCACTCTTAGTGTAGCCCGTTCAGGTCTATTCTCCACGAATAGATAAAATTGTGTATGTCGTAATTATTCGTATATTTTGTACAACTTGGAATAAAATTACACCAAATTAGTAAGGATGATGAAAAATCATATTTATAGAGTTTTGCAAGGTTTTCCACTAATACCTTTGACCATGTTTTATTCGGCTCCTAGATTCTAGCGAATCGTAGAACTCTTTCATAAAAATCGTCAATGATACTGATGTTATGAATACTCAGATTTTAATGATATTGAATTTGATTCCTATTTAAATGATTCTTCTCCTAGCAACTCTTTCCGTCTTCTAGATGTTAGGGTGGGGTGGGCTAATTCCAGCCACCATGGAGAAAATGTGCTAATTACGACCGTCTCTTAACTACGTGGGTATGGCAACCAAGAAACATGCGCACAAATGGCTGTGACAGTAAACACGTAATGAGTTCGCGAAAGGACGTCTTTCTACATTTTTGAAAATTTTTTGTTAAAGAGAAAGATAATGT
>JAQGCA010002955.1:0-12762 GCA_034698945.1 Protaphorura quadriocellata | reverse complement strand
TGAAATATTTTCGCGTGTTGTATGGAATTGGCCGCATGTCATTGACATTGCATTTGGAGATTTGAACTCTGAGATCCCATGACATCTTCCAATAATAATTCAAGTTTGGATTCCCTTGCGGAAGGTAAAATCCGTACGATAAAAATACAATAATCCACCCAATAGACTTTCTTTTGTGTTTTGTCATACTTTTTAATGTTGTTATAAATTGCGTCGTATTAAGCTAACACAACACAGTCTAATCCAGTAAATAAGAAACTTGCGAAAATGATGTAATTCTCGGTAATTATATGAAAAAGAATGCTAATTCTGTAAATTTCTTGAAATATTTGCTCGTTTTCCTGTCCGGGCGCATGTGAGCCTGGCAAATATTATCGGACTTGAGAATTTGCTTTACTATAACGTTCGGAGAGAGAAAAACATTTCCGAGTAACATAAGAAGAATGAACTCATTTTTTAATTGCTATGTTCATATTTGACATTTCTAGGGAGAAACGATGTTATTGTTTTGGTAAGTTTGTAGGCATTAAAAGGGATTCGTGCATGGGCGAGTGGTTATAGAACTCTGCGTTACGTTCTGTCAAATATCTCGGTATTTTACTTTCCTTTAAAAACGGCACTAAATGTTGAATACCTTTTCAAGAGTGGCATGTACACTGAGCATAACCTGTTAAGAATATATAAAAATTCCTCCTTCGCAGAAGTGTCCTTTAAGGAAACCGGATCATTAAAAATTAAATTCCTTTGTCTCATCATCGCCTCGTTGTTGAACCTCATTGTTTGTCCCCCAAAGCAGTACAAGTGATTGGCATTCTTTAGTCAGATCCCAGAAATAAATAATGCATTGCTCTGGTCATTTACCATTACCCGTTGCACTACCAACTGAATGAATGAATTTCAGTTAGCAGGTCACTTTTGTACTGGACCGACAAATTGATATCAGGATCGTGCGTGTCTTGTCAAGCCCTTCCGATTTTTTGTGAAAGTCCTGAATTCATAAAACCAGTCGTGAGAACAAATCAAGGAATACCAAAATAACGCACATGCATTCGACTTGGGTGAGCTCGTCACTCCCGGCACTTCAGCAAACCGGAAATAATTTCAACGGACCTTACTAGTTTTAAGTTCATCGCTTGCAGCAATTTTAAGAGCGAATTAACGTCTTTTATGAAAATACACGTACCCGAAACAAATTGAGTGATTAGTATTTTTCTGCGAACAGAACTGGCCAAAAATATTCTAGACATTTCGAACTCTTTACGAATTCCTTATTGGCTGTCCCTTCAAATACAAATATTTTTATGCTAGTAAGCAGGGCTAATTATTCCCACCGGGCTAATTATTCCCACTTTTTGTAAAAACCATTGCTCATTATTGTACCCGAATGTCACAAAGAAATAAAAAATTGCGAGCGACGCGGGATATTCACGTACATAACCGGCAAATGTTAGCCCGCCAGTTCTTCAACTCATCAAAATCACACAAAATCAAAACAACATTTTCTGAAGTTTTGGGTGACCGCCGACTCCCGGTCAACAATTTCGTCACTTCCGGAGCTAAGGAATTGTGAAAATTCTGTACCAGGTATCGACACATCTATATTTTTCTTGATTTCTGCTATTCTTCGTAAAGCTTGAACCAACTTACTTTTTGTCGTCGGATTTTAACTATTTTCATAATTTTGATGAAATTATCCAAATTTTGATGAAATTATCCAAATTTTGATAAAATTATGCAAATTTTGATAAAAAGAAAGAACGGGCTAATTATTTCCACGTAATCTATCTCTATCGTCACGTGGTTAAGCCAAGATTTACATACTTTTGGCCCGAAATTCAAATAAACGGTTCTCGGGAACCGGGATAATTCTTCCCATTGCTGCCGGCTAATGTCAAAATACAACAGTTTACATACTGTGGGAAAAATTAGCCCGCTGACACAGAGGGTATGGAATAATTAGCCCAGGGGGTGGGAATAATTAGCCCGCATCTTGTTTTTTGGACCTGGTTGCCATGGTTACATAAAATTATTGTTTTACTGAGGTCAGGAAAGGTTAAAAATGTCAAAAAATGGAGAAAATCGTATACTTGATGGGTCCGAATCGATACTTTCATGTAATACAAGATAACGACACTGTGAATCGCCCATGCACGAAAGTGGGAATAATTAGCCCAGCTTACCCTACCCTACCTTATTACCAGTTCAGTTAATATCTAACCCTCGATTAAGCTTGGTTAGGGTCTTCCAACCTGAGTAGAGTAGATGTGAAAATTATATCATCCTATGATCTTTTTGTTGATCTCTGGGTAAATGTGTAGATGATTCCACACCTCTAATCACGCCTCAGCTCTATAAATTAAATTGACTTGCTTTTCCCAGCGTCAAAGGAACCCTGATTGATCTAGGTAACGATGGAAGTTAGTTAATTTCGAAGATATACTCGAAACTTTGAAATTATTAACCTTGCTTTGCTCTCAAACTTTGAAATTAGAGTTAGAATACTGATGTGTATTGTAAAATGTCACGGCAGTACCATAATATTTATGACATTTTCTGCCAGAATTTACAGAAATGATGTCATGCCCGGAACTGACCAATATGACAGACCACAGACGCCAGACATGGTCCCTGCAGGGACCCTTGACTTATTGAGCACAGTACCCTGATAATTATATGTTCCTTCCAAACAACCTTGCAGGATCGGATAAGGTACAAATTGTATTAAAAGGGTTGTCAAAAAGCAAACATTTTACACCAAATAACTTATACAAGAGGTTACGGTATACCTTTACGGTATGTGAGTGTAAAATTCTTTCCAATGGACTAATCAATCAAAAAAAGAAGTTTTTTCCCCGGCTGGCTGTCAATCCCATTATTATACTGTACCTCCATTCGGTTTTGACATGAAGCGTCAAGGGAGAAAGAAATGAAACCTATGATTATGAGGATTAAATGATGCCCTAAACTCGTTCAAATTCAAAAGTCCTTCACTTCACTGTGGCTGTTGGCTGTCTCCCCTTAATTTTTGTGCATATTTTTCAACACAGATTGCAAATTGTAATGATATCATTCAGGGGCGTGGTAGTCCTTATTCCTTAGAAGAGGCCAAGCCAAAATGTGCCTTGAAGGCACACAAGGAACAAAATTTGCAGGAGCAGCAATTGCGGATATATAATAACAGCAAAATGCAAATGGAGGAAAAATCTTTGAGAAAATAACAACTGCCAAGCCGACAATGAGGTTGAGTGCCTGTTAAGAGAATGATAATAAAAAAGAAGAGGTTCACATTATACGGTGCACATTTTATCTGATTATGCGTTACTTTTATTAAACCTATTCCTCGGGAATTACCTCAAATAAACAAGTACAGGGAGAACCAGAGAAAGAGAGGCCCTTCTCATTTGCTTGCGTAGGTGGATCTGTCTGGATCATTCTCTAACTACTAGGTTTCTGGTGAACCTATATTCCCGATGCTGGACTGCCTGTGGTAGTCACGTAAAGTAAAGAATATAAATAATGTAACCCATTTGCAATCGCAACATTTGAAATGCGACTGTTTTTGATCCGCCCTGAATGACTATAACGAATCAATCGACGCGGCGTGGAAATGTCATTGAACTTTTAACCACCCTCAATGAATCGGATATATGATGCCATAATAGTTTCTTTGGACATGTGGAATTCAATAGCATGAATGGTAGCCGTATATAGCAAATTTTAAAACCTCGAGGTAAAATCGAATCACTGAAGTTGCTCTTGGGATACTTCCTTAAAAAAATGTTTTCTGTAAGAGTTGAAGAGTTATGCAGATTAATACCATACTCGAAGAATAAGTACTAAATCAGCTTCAATTCAACATTTTTGCGTGCCCTCTGGTCTGTGGACGTCGGTTTGCTACTACTCCGTGTATTATTAACTGGAGCGCTCCCAGATTTATTCCAACCAATAATTCTGGCATGACAATCTAGTAATTAATGTAGAAATGATTTAAATGGGAATTCAGTTCAGATCATATTCACAAGTCTAGAATTATCCAGTTCATTTCTACGGTGAAGGACGACTAGTACAAGCGCGCATATTTCTCTCGAAGCAGGGGACTACGTAGTTGTAAAAAACAACCGATTCAGTACGAACAATAAAATAACACGAGGAAAACAAAATATTACGTTCTTCCCGCAAGGGAAAGTGAAGGAAAAATTGTTTACCATCAACTTATTTTGTATTGATATTTTGATTTTTGATACACTAATTGATATAATCTCATGTTATTACAAGATAACATTGTTAATTACTTAGTACGGAGCTTTCACCAAAAAGGTACGGATTGTTTGATTAGCTTTTTTGGCGTAGTTACAATAATTTATGTTACAGTCGAGTTAGGACTTATAATTAATTGTAACTTTGTTTTTGATTTAGAAATTTCGACACCATTTCCATTCTATTCTATTTAGTGATACTCATGATTGTAATTGCCATTGTGACAACGAGTTTACTACGACGGTTAGCTAACGTTGATTAATCATTCATCATATAATTTGTTCACATTAATTATGAATCCTATACACGACTGTAACTTAAATTATTGTAACTACGCCAAAAAAATTAATCAAACAATCCGTACCTTTCTCGTGAACACCCTGTACATGTGTCAGCATGAGAAAACAACAAGTACTAAGTAATTTTGGTTGTAAAACAGTGGATTTCTCATTGGTCTGAGAAGACAAAGCTGCTGTTAAATTAGTTCATATTGGGTTGGCTTGAGTTAGGTAGTTTAGAAGTGGCTCTGGCTACACACAAAACCAACTCCAATGTGTGATTTCGGACTTTAATACAAAATGATAGAAATTTTTGAAAAAGTTCGATCGCATACGGAAAATATTCGAGAGCTTTTCAAATTATTCAAAATGTATTCCAAAATCCGCCAGAATTCTTCCACAACTTATCTTTAAATCTGTCACACAGTCAATCTGTACCAGAGTGCTTCCTGTCGATTTCTCGAACGGATATAATAATTTAGTTGGTTGCTTTAAATAGTTACCACTCAGGAGCTTTCCCACTCGGCCAAATAATGGAGAGCTAACCGATTCTCCACGAAATATGTGTTGTGACATGTTTACCCATATACATTAGCGCAGAATTTCAATTAATTGTGAATTTCTTTTATATGTACCAGGTAACAGGTCACCTTGAAGATGCAACCATAAATATGACAACAAAAACTTTGTTTTAAGGACTGTAAGCCGTAGGCTGATACTAATTGGCAGTTTTATTTTATGTATAGTCTAAAAATATGTTTGTTTGGGTACACCCTATTTAGGGTAACAATCATTTTCGAACTGCGTTGTGTGTCGTGAAGAGTAAGAGTACTGTCGGATTAGCTGAAGAAAATTATATATAATGTTAGCCGAAAAAGGAGATGAGATAAGCGAAAAGGTAAGAACATTGTTGCGTGGATAGAAAGGGTTAAGATCATGGAGCTTACAGCGAAAGCATTCGTAACTGACTTTTTTGTGACCTTGGCTTTGAACTAGAGGGTCACTCAGGTTTTGCCCAAATCTTGGGTATATTACATTCATTGGAATGGATATAAAAATATGAGACACAGTCATACTCGTACAAAGTGCACAGTATTTTCACTTTTTTTACACTTCGCCTGGGGAAGTCAAAATACCTTAATAGTACTGAAATATCACAAGTATAGTTAGGATAGAAATACATGCACGCATCCAGCGAAAAGATACAATTCAAGATTAGTTCTTCGCTGCGTTCATCTGTGATTCCTTGAGAAACAAAAATAATACAAGAAACGGAATACTAAGAGAAGGTCATTATCAAATCCTGTGCAATACCTGTAAATTGTAATCGTGATTGACAGAAATTAAAGTGAACGGAAATGCAGGAATATTTCGCCAAAACTGTATGGGAATTTACCCAATTAATTAGGAACTTCTAGTGTTATTAGTATTTCATTATTTCTTGATTTAATTCGAAGCGCTTCGTATGAAGGCTTGGAATTTCCTGTCATTTTATTTTCGCAGTCGTGTAGTAGATAAGTAATAATAAAAGTCAACGAAATGTTGTGGTTGTTTAATTAATGTCCATCAAACCAGATTAGTGTAATTTCGCGTTATATATATAGATTAAGGCTTTTTTCAGTTGGCCAGTCTATTCAGAATAAACCACTGCTGCCAATAATATTATTTGCATCGCCTCAGTTGGATGTTGGTCCCTCTGCTAAATTACCAGTAACAATTCCAAAACAAAGGTCAATCGACTGTCCCGGCTTATTTCTACCGGAGAAAATTTTGTCTTGAATCAAAAGACCAATTTCCCTTGATGGTAAAGACAGTCCCGTGGTTGTGGTACAAAACAAACGCAATATAATACTAAGAATCGGGATCTATTTTATTTGTCCTTGAAATGGCTGCCGTGGTGGTCGTAGCTTTTTCAAAAAATTAAAATTCAACATTTTGTAATTTTAAAATGGCTTCCCATGTCTTGAATATAGTGACAATGATATACACGATGACCAGAACTAATTAATCACCCGGCATGACCACACTTAATTTTTACTTAGATTCCCATTACCTTCATAAATGTAAATCTCCCATAATCACTCCTAATACGCGTGCAATATTTATGAAGCCACACTTCTCTCAAAATGACTTCAAGGACACGAAGCGTCTAATGTTCACACATTGCTCATCCACTTCTCACAGGTTTCAACAACTATAGTTAATTTTCGTTGGTTGCTGGTGGTATATACAAAATTAAGTAAATAATAATGGCTTGAACCACCCACCTAACTTAATTATCAGTTTTCCTTACTGCTTCTCAACCTATTGATAATGTGAAAGCAGTAGCTAATGAGCTTAGTTGACAAATGATCAATGATCTCACAATTATTATTAATATTAATAAGTCTAATTGCAGTCCATGTATTAAAAATTTAAATAAAATTTTGCTCTTGGTTGCGAAGTAATTTTTAAGTGACTACCACGTAATCCTTCTATTGTGTACGATTTTCTTCTTTTGGATCTATACGCACTGCGCACATTGGCATAGTTTAAGGTCTACGATAATAAATTTTGCGATCTTTTCATTCGTATGCAAATTCCAAACTATAATGGTTGTCCATATTTCATATTTTTTTATCACTCCATTCCTTTAGCTATTCTTTCCCCTCCTTCTTCAAAAACTTTTTCTCATCCTCGTCTTTTTCTTTAAACGTTCGTTTGTTACATTGCTGCTGTTAGCTGCCACCTCCATAAATCAGGTGCTCAAAAAATTCTCATTACCGAACGGAACATACGTACGTGTATGCATTTTTAGTATGAATAGCCACGCAATCCTTCTTTCTAACTAACTAACTTGGATGACTAACTAACGCACGCAAGGAAAGCATTTAAAAAGTATTTCTTTACTATACGGACCGAAGAGGGAACAAACGAACGACTATGACTTGACCAACCCTACATAAAGGTCAAAGAAAAAATTGTTTTGGAAAAAAATGCTTAAAAATCTAATTAGGAGGGTGTTCTCAAATAAATTGGTTTCTGAGTAAGACAAAAGGCTTCGGTAAATTTGCAGTGTGCAATTTTTTGAATTTAAATACCATGGCCTCATGAATCACCAACTTGGCTCCTTCTTTGCATGAAATTTTGATGATCGGATGTTGATGCTGCGTAAGATATATGAAACATATGCATTTACATGCCAAATAAAATGACCATAGGCATGCCCACCAATCCCAAACCAATCGAGATTTATTACTGACTCAATTCCTCCTAGCTCTTAGTTAAAAGATAATAATTGTGATTATAATATAAAGAGTCCAGCCTTTTTTTACAACATTCATAAACATAAACATAGGAGCCACCTCATTCTAACTCTTTCTTCTCTGCCTTAACTGCGTTCAAATCCAAAAAAGTTTATATCAGTGCTATGCAGTAGTTTAACAGTCATTTAAGACCTGCGGAATACGCCCATGATCACCAGCAGCACAAGTCATCTTAGAATTTATTGTGCACTAAATGCACTCTACAATTAAGGTTTTGTACATTACTTCTCAAATTTTTGGGTGCAGCGCGTGGGAACAAGATAGGTAGAGAATTTTTATAACCAATTTATCTTATCGACACTTTCAGTAATTACAATTTTTCAGAAATTCAAACCTAATATGAATGCCAAAATCAGCGATAATGAATAAAATCGCTGCGAACAAATTCCAATGAGAATGTTTTTATATTCAAAGCCTGACTCTCGGGCACCATTGCATTGGATAAGATTCGAGTCGTTAACTTAGATGTCGAAATGTCGCGGGCGCTCTTCAAGATTTATAAGATTTATAGTACCGCAACGAAAATATTTCAGGCTCGCGCGGTCAAGTTTCAAAAAATTTCGGGAGGCTTCCACATTTGACACAGTTTCAATAGAACTAATGACCTATTGACAGCAATTAATTTAAAATACTTTTATGTGAACCCTTCCGTGATATTCCAAATTACTATTACGTTCGGGTATGTTAAATTGTTTGCATATAGATATAAACCGTTAATAGTTATTTGGAATGAGCTAACCGCAATTTGCTACGTTATCAGATGTCAAAAAATGGTATACGTAAGTGGAATGGTATGAAAGTCGAAACCAATCGTCCAAAAATGAATTGGGTCTGGTCTAGTCAGATGTCAAAACCGGGTTGACATTGACAAGGGAACTACTCCGGTTAACCAAGCCCAGTTGACACATGATCCAAAAAGACACAATGTTGATGGAAGACCAAACCCCAAGTACTAACTACTGATTGTGACGAATGAGACTTTTCCGCCGAAAAAAATCCAAAAACATTCCATTTCCCCCTTTTTCCCTTTTTAATCCTAGACAGACATCAGAACAGAACTGAAATTGTCTCTTCGGACGTTTTATCTAGTACGGGCGGACATTTAATGCTGCGGTGACTCGTAACAATCAAATTTTATAAATGACGACTAGGATTCTCACTCTCATCGTCCGTTGTTGTCGTCAGTCAAAAGACGACCTGAACTTGTTGAGGATTCTCATCGTAACCCCTAGACTGACTGATACGTTGGATTTTTTTTAAAGGATTTCCCACACAAACCTTTTATCAGGGTTTAACATCTTAGAAAATGCGCCTTTTTTCTCCTGAAAATGAAAGAGGTAAAAAGTCGAGCAAAGAACATACGGACCAAACATATGAGATTCGTCCACGTACGAACCGTCCACCTGTTCTTATTCCATTCCATTACATCGGATGGGCCTTTCTTAAATGTAATATTTATTTATACAGGTATACAGAATATTATACTAAAATGATCTCACGTACGTACGTTATGTGTACAATGTTTCGACCATACTTACAGAAATGTACATTTTGTACAAGAGTTTGTTCGTACAGTCGACCTCTCCCCTTGACCCCGCACCGACTGACTATCTCCATAAATTTTTAAGAAAAAAAATTGTTTCTTTCAGACTTTGTAATTTATACCTCAAGTGGACTCCGATTACCCGTAGCAGTAAAGGTACAGTCCATCCTAGTTGCAGTTATATCTGGTATGGCTATTCCGGACTCAAACTCTTTGTAAGATTTCAAACATGCAATCACCTGGTTACTTTTGCATTAAAACTCTCCCTATCTTCATTACAGTAGGGATCTCCGGAATACGAATTCATCCTACTTCCAGTCACGACTTTGTAAAATGTGTTGGGTCAAATTGACCTTATTTTTGGATTAGATTCACCTTGCCTTCCTCAGGAGTGAGATTTTTTTAAAAGAAAATGTCTTCAATTTTCTCACAAATATTATACCAATTAGTTTTTACGACCTGAAGGAGGTCCGAAAGATCCCCCGCACAAGAAATAAATCGAGTGTCTGTACCAATCCTCCATATCATTACTTAGTTCACGGTGGAAGGGCCCATTTACGCATTGTACAATAAAAACAAACAAACAACTTCTATGAATTCAAAGAAAAATTCCGAAAATCACAAAAGGGTCGGGTTGTCGAACCTTTCCTTAATTTAATAAATTCAGGCAGTGATTCTTATCCATCCGGGTTGCCTTCTACCTATCCTAATTCCCATGTCAATCCACTTAAAAATCAACTCAATTTTTCTTAGGAGGATAGATGTAATTTGTTCTTGCCATGCAATAATGGCAGTGGCATTGGCATGGCATGCCACACACCCGTATTTATGCGGCTGTACGCTGTACTATGGCGTTTGCCATTCCTTCAATCGACTGGACGCGTACGTCCAAATAACGCGAAGCTCCTAATTTTTATACTAAGTATGTGAATGCATTTTTTACAATTTTCCTACGATTTATCAAAACCGGATTGTGGAAGTTTGTTTGTGTATAAACAGTATGAGGAGGTAGGTTAGAAAAGTAGAGTGATATAATGGACAGACGAAGAGACGCGAGAAACTGATAATAATGCACTTGCGTTGCATGCGGACATTGCAAAAGGGTTGAACTTTTTGAGTAGTAAATGGTAATATTGCAATTGCAATTCCGCATATAATGTAAATTCTGTGTTGTCTGTGAGAATAATATCATCGAAGGAGATGAAGATAACGGTTCCAAAGAAACACACATTCACGCGTTAAGGTTAAATGAAAATTGCCGTTTGATCTTGATCACACTCAATCTCATGTCAGACACTCCGACGCTCTTATTATTTTTTTTCCAAAAGGGAATCCTCATTTATCTTACACAATTATTGTACACGGATGTATACAATGTATCTGAAAAGTTCAATCATAAAACATACCTCCGCCATTTTTCCAAGTATTAAACCATATGGCGGCACACCGTAACCGTAAACCGTAACACAGCACCGGGTAGTCATTTAAAATTTGCGTCCCATTTTTCTGAAAAAAAATCTGAGAAAGAAGAAGGGGTGAAGGCAATAGGTCATTCCATTAGTACGGTTGGATTGAAAAATTGGACGTGGAGCTTTCCCTTGGTCCTTCGGCTCTTAACGTATGTGGAAGTACATTTATAAAAATGTTACTCGTATCCTCGAGTCTTAAATCCAATAATGTGTTTAAATGTAAGTGCTAACCCTTTTGCTTAGCTTTCCACTATGATGTACTACGTAGAGCCTTGAGGGGGAACCCAGCTGATTTAGTATTGTAATAAATGGTCCCACTAGTGCAGTATTCTGAAATTATGCTGTTGCCTTGCATAGCAGTAAGGATAGAAAAAATAGAAGATTTTTTCAGCAAATATACTTTGCTTTCAAATTGTAATAATAAAAAACAACCAACGAGGTAGCAAGGAATATGATTGTACAGACTTTTAAAGAAAGGACCCACAAAACTTGACCCAGCTTTTTGAAAGAAAGGAAGGAAGCAAGAGGTGGGGCAAAATGTGTGACATAAAAATGTACTTTTGGAATGGGCGGGGTTAGCGGTGCTTAAATGGGAAGGTGACAACAGCCTTAAACAACTTACGGCACAGAGTGCTTGGGGATGAGCCCTGCTATTCCGTAGCAAATATATGAGGTCAATGTAGAGTTAAAGAATGTTGTAAGCGCAAAGGGAAAGAAAATTTAATTCGTTTAAAGATGGACCTATGTAGAATAATTTGTTACTGGTTTATTTTGGTTTTGTGAAGTATTTGAGGTTAGCGCTTTGTGCAGAGCTAAAGTTGACCTCATGATCAAATTTTGCACAGTTTTTAGATTTCAACTGTCGCGACCATCAGGGTTTGCCAAACAGCGGGTCTTGGACTCGGACGCCCTGTGGATTAATGTCTGTACATGTATTATTACTATAAAGTATGTACAAAATTTTATACAACTTTGTACGAAGTTCTCGCAACAATCACAGTTGGAATTTTGAATTCAGTCTCTCAAAGTCGTAAAATCTTTGAGGCCCACTACCTTAATTTGAGCCCGGTGAATGTCGGACGTAAGTTCTTGACATACCAAATTCAACTTTTCTCAGATCACCTTCTAAATCCTCGGTACAAGTCGCACTGTGGCTGAACCAATTCAAGCGCACAAGCCAAGAATTTGTAAACATGGATTTGAACTGACCATCTTAACTTAAGTGCGAAACTTTGGAAAAGAAAAACCCTATCTGGCAGCCATGTGCTGTAATAATCACTAAGAAAATTAGCGGAATTCACTTATGTCGTCTGTGGAAAGAAATTCCGTCGGCACTTGAATAAAACGAGAAAGAATCGAATTGAAACACTTTAATCCTGGAATTATAATCATAATAGTACTAAGTCCGAAAAAAGTGACCTAAACAAGTGAAACCGTAAGCATGGAGTGGAACAATCATATGAAGAGAACAACTTTTGTAAAAATGGGCCGCTGGTTTGAAACCAAAAACCTGCTAAGCTCATCATGACTTGCCTTTCCTCTTCTTCCTTTTTCCTTTCAACACGCGCGTAAACGACAACAAATGAACGAGTGAACGTATAGTACGGTATTGAATCCTGTTTTGAAAAAAATGCTATGAATGAACAAGTTTTTTTTCTCATTCAACAACTCTTCCAGTGTCTGTGTCAGATCATTCATAACAAGAAACTTAAAGAACTTGGACCGGCAACTTGACTCAAAATGGCGGGATTTTGTAGTCCGACAGTCTCTGGTTATCTGGTTCTCATTCTCAAGGAAATTAAAAAGTGAATACCATTACAAGTTGTTTAAGTCCAGTTTTGAAATATTTGCGAGAATTTGCTTCAGCGACACTGAAGTCAATGATTAAGGCATGCCCACTAGTGCTCGCA
>JAQGCA010002954.1:0-12764 GCA_034698945.1 Protaphorura quadriocellata | reverse complement strand
TACTTCCGAAAATGTGAAAATATTCAATCATTACTAATATTACTCAAGAATATAACTTGTCCTCTTATTGACATCGGTTCTCATATTATAGGTTTCAACATTTAAGCCTTAAAGTTGAGTTTTGTGGTAGTTTTTGATATTCAGAATTAATGGTAGTTTTCTCGATTTTTCGACCGGTTCTGGAACATCACTCGTATATTCTCAGCACTGTTTACTGGATCAAAGGTGGTGTTGAGTTTCGTGTCATTAAAGTCACACGTTCCGCTGAGTTCTCCGACAGAGAAACATGAAACGTTATAGCTTTACTCGTGTTTGCTCCAATTCACCAAGCAACCTACTAATTGGCGGCAACTCGGGTGACCATCACGGTGTTGTTCACAAACAAACATGGCACAACATTTATTATCTCTCTGTAGCAAATTCTTCCTAATAATATGAATCTCAGGTACCACGGATAGCAGTGCTCAGCGACAACTAAAAATACAGATAGTGTTATTATAATAGTGAGAATTTTGTGCAGGGTAGTTCATAGATTTTGTTTCTTTCATCATTTTCTTGCAGACATTTTCCCTAGGCACCTTCCCTAGGCCAAATGGTAAACATTGGAATCCCTACGGAAAATATGTGGATTTACGCATTACTGCAGGATGTGCTTGCCATTACTTTCTTACGGTATGGTGTGGACAAATGGTTATGAACCGCCCTGTAATTCTGTCATTCTGATCACGTTGAAATGATAATAATAATAAGAGTTCTCCTGTGTTGTCTTGCGTGACACAATGGAGGTAAACAGAGAGGACGCAGAAGAAATCGTCCTTTGAAGTGAGATCCCATTATTCCATTTCATTTTCTTTGACTCGCATCTTCATTAGGCGGAGAACCCTCGGGTGCACGCAACACAATGGGATAAGATCTTCACTCACTCAGGTGATCTTATAAATTCGGAGAAGAGAAGAAGAAAGGAAAATATGATTCTTTCTCTTCTTTAAATTATATGCCTTCACTACCAGTTTGTATGATTATACAGCGTAATACTGCCAGAGTTCTTTCAAAACGGGATCTTGACATGAAATGAATTTCGTCGGCACCCAATAAGGAAATACCGTGACCCGATCAAATTGTCACTAGAAATTAGCCTATTTTTGTTTAGAATAATCTGAGGGGAAGATAAAATCAGTTTCCGGGTCCCTTGAGAGGATTGTTTGAAATTTGCTTAATTCTTGACTTTTCGTAGTTTTTAATGTATTTTTCCTCTTTTAAAATAGTTTATTACCCAGAGAAAATACAAACTACTTCAGAGATTCATTTTCTAAAATAATTTTATTGTCAGCTTTATTTTCTACTGATTAGCGTTGTGGGGATAATCGTTATCATGATTATTCGGACAAGAATTTTAAGTATTGGGATTTGGAACACCGGCATCTGCTCGGTTAATATTACCACTACACTTGAACATTTGGGTATTGAAAAGAAAATTACAATTTCAGTATTTCATTAAGCAGAATGTCACTTCACTAGAGGAAACTTATAAAATCGTACTTATTTTTCAAATATTAATTATATAGTAGTACAGGTGATGACACCGAACTCATAATTGTGGGGGTTCAATCCCGCGGGAACTCAATATTCTGAAATATTTTTTCTCCACTGCAGTTTTATTTTCTTTAGTACTAGAGTGATTATTTCTGTACCAAGAAATAACGAATTTCTATAGAGAACGCAGATACTTGGCTAGCTCTTTCAGCAAATACCAATCAGCGGAAACTTTATTTTTACGATGAACTAATTTGTAAACCAACCAAAATTAAGAACCTGGGTATAAAACAATTAGCTCAAATAGATACCGCAATAATAATTTCATTTTTTGGTGTTTTATACGCTAGTCAAGAGATCTTTAAATTATTATCATAAGGAAAGTTAATATAAGCTTCAAATGGTGAGTAGTCAATAAAACTTATTTCAGGAATTTAAAATGATATACTTAAGGAACGGACAACACCGCGGCTTCTAAGAACGCAAGAATTGAGTTTCATTATATGCGATTTAGGAACGTGTTAAGTAGAAATCACAATGGATAGAAACTGGAAGCAAACACTGTCAGTCCGTTGGAATCGAACCCTCAAAACCAAAGGATAACGTTATAAGGGACTACCTAAAGACGGAATGACGACAAAATGATTAAAAATTAACAAAGCAATGATAACCCTCAAAATGTAATGATAAACTCGGGAAATCCCACCTACTAAGAGTCCTGTTTCTGACTCACTCAGAATCATCTCAGAAAAACAGACAAAACAGAGAAGACCGGCCCTGATGGCTATGAAAACTTGTTTTTTAAAAAAAGAGTTGACTTAAGATTTGAAGAGGCTTGACTTTGGGAGCTGTGGACAGTGCCTGTAGGTCTGGTTCTAGTTTTTCTACAGGAGCAGTCACAGTCAGCCTATTTTGCGCTTGACGTTTTCAGTGCAGAGGGGGGGGGGGGTTAAACGGAGTTTCGAAACATGTTCTGCAGGTGCCGCCTAGCCCTCAAGTAGTTCGCGCCATCTCCGTTTTCCTCCTCTACAAATAAATACCGGGCTACCGGGCAGAAATCTTGAGTAATACGCCGAAATTGGATTCAAGTCTTAATTTTTTTAATTCCTCAAAATGGATTTCGCCGTAGCTACCAAATATCTTGTAGAATCTCCAATTGAAAACTGAAATCAAAATCCAATCCGTGCATTTACTTACTAAATGTTTATGGAACAATTTAAATTCAAACATAATCGTAATCGATATTATTTAAGTAAATATCGGTGAAACAGACTCAGATGAAAGTTTGTGCGTTAGAGCTTGATTAAAAATCTGTGTTTGGTGGAAATCTTCGGAAACCCTGCTGAGTCGGAGTGAATATTAAGATTGGATTTAAAAATCCAATTAAATAAGAAAAAACTAGAGTTTCAACAAAAGTGTACGGAATGCATAGTAGGAAAGAATATTACGAGCATTTCATTGTGCTTGAGAAGAATCGGTGTTGGACTTTCTCAAGTGAAGTCTATGGACTGTTTCTTTACTCTTCTATTTCTAAAACAGTGGACGGTTTACTGACTTTCGGGAATCCAATTAGTGGTTTGTGAGTGTAATATTTGACAGATTGACCGTGAATTACATTGTAAGGACCCAGTAATGGGAATCTGTAGTATCTTGAAATAAATAAAATAAATAAATAAATAAAAGAAAGTGAATGAAGGGGAATGACTGGCGTGTAGAAAAATTGCATTGGTGTTTGTGCCGAATAAGGAAGAATAATTTGGCTAGAACACTTTGATTAATTTCAAATTAAATAAATATTTTGGATAACCAAGAGTGGCGTCATACCTCAGATACAAAAAGTACTAATAATGAAATTTTAGTCAACAATTGCTGAAAACATTCAGTTTCTGAGACCGTAAATCATTGGAACGACGATTTTGTGGAATCGTGGAGGCACTTTTGCTCTTTGCTGACAACCGATGAAAACTTTTAGAGGAAAAATAAAAATTTGAGTTTTGTTTGAGTTGGATGCGCTCAAGTTGGCTCAGGTTCTTCATTTCTTCCACTACTGGATTCTTTAAGCCCCCTGCCCCATATAAGAAATAAGTTAATCCTCGTAACAATCTCACTAGGCTCCAATTCCCCGTCATAAACTAAGTCGAGACAGGAAAAACGACCATATTAAAAAGTTTTTCTGAATCTTAACTTTTACATGTGTTCTGTGTTAGCTTTCGTGCCCTGCTCTGCCATTGTATTCAAGAAGTCGTCAGGAGAGAAAGGAAAGTGATGTTGGGAGAAAGAATTGAGAAGAAAGGAGACGAGGTTTGCGGTATTTGAAAAGAATTACAAATTCAAGAAAACTGTTACAAACTCCGGGTTTTTGTAATTACCATTTTCTTTGTTCCTGGAGTTGTGAATAAAATAGAAGTTGAAGTCTTTGTCACTCACTGTGAGCAGAGTTGAGTGACCGAATAGAAAATCCTAACGTGTGTAACTACCAGAACAAGTGAAACATTTCTGGAAACAAATTCAAAAATCGTGTTGCAAGAACTAAAGTGAAATAAAAATTTATTTCTTTGTAAAATCAAATTGGATTAATATTCGGGTAATACTTTGGCGAAGACAATTCAAATTTTGGTTTCTAACGAACGTGTTAAGTGACCACGTGTTGCACAAACAAAATCCTGACATCTTTCCCACATTCGTTTAATAAACATAGTGAAAGTTTTGTGAATGATTCTGTGTTCTGAATTCAAAACAGTTGTGAGTTTTCTCGGTGCCAGTTTACTGAATAGGTGCCAGCTTACCCAATTCGTTAAAAATAATTGCGAAAAGTGTTCAGTGGTGTCTAAATATGAGAATCTAACGCAAGAAGGATCCCGGTATTTGAAATTTACATAAGCGTTCAGCTTCAGTGGGTAAGTACCACTTAAGTAATTAATTTGATGGACAAGGACACCACTTTTTATGAAAACAACCTGTTTAATGGACCGAATAGCTACTCAAATAACTGCGCTCACCATAAATATTATGCCTTCAAACATAATCTCGTTCAGTATTGTAAATTTCAGAAGCATGCCCAAAATGTTATTTTAAATATTTCTTCAAATTAAGTCACAATTCAAAGCAACATCAAAGGAGATGAAGAAATGAATTTCATCTGAGTGTATCAGTTTGCGAGGACAACTCGAACGTCTAATTTCAAACTTTTTGGTCTTATCGGAGTTTTTAAGTGGACGTGGAAGGGGTTCCTTAACGAGCTTTGTTCTATTTCTGAGGACTTTTCCTCAGAAAGTACTGACAGGCTCTACACATAATTTCTTATAATATAATAAGATTATCAAATAACTAACATTGATAAAAGTATTATTTCGTATGCATGTACACTCCAGTAAGTTTGACTTAGAGACTACACTGGTGAACTACGATATATTTTCGTACGATGAAAGTGAAAGAATGAAACCGAAAAGGTTTGTCAATATTATGGTTAGGTGTATTCTTTCACAGACTTCCTTATAATGTTGCCAGTTATTCTGTTCAACCAGAAAAGAGAAAGGCACAGAAACAAAGGTCCATCCAGTCTGACTTCTTGTTTTCTTTCACATTACATTACATTATCTGGTTCAAGGTAGAACCATTGACCGTTTAGACCCCGTTTGACTTAAATGAATCTTCTCATATTATTGTAACATCTTAAATAAGTTTCTATCGTCGTGTGGAGTGATGTACAGAAATCCACTTTCGGCCATTGGCCGAATAACGAAATTTCGGAGTCGATATCGATTTCGGCCTAAAATCGGGGCCGAAATTTGGGATTTGGCCACTGGCCGAAACCAAAATTTCGGTTTTGGTTTCGGCCGAAAATTTTGGTCAACCAAAATTTTGGTACTTCACTAGTCGTGTGAGCGACTACTAGAGATTGTGGTATACTACTTCTATACTTATCCTGAGGATTTGATCCCTTTGGCAGACAACGCATGGTGGTTTCTTTAAAAAGGTTTCCCTTTACTTAATATTTTCCTTCTGAGATGGCGCTCCCAAACTCAAGTCGAAAGTCAACTCAGTTCTCACGAAAAATACGTCGATGTTAGACCAAGGCATCCTGCCCTCGTAGAAATAGATGGTAAGCCATCATTTGACAAAGATCGTGTGATATCTGAATTGAGTTATCTTATAACTGAAGATTAGATATTAATTCCATCCAGACTATAACCGTGGATTAACTTTCGTTGAGTTTAAATGATTGTAGTTTCCATATTATGGAACAACGGTGCAAAGTTCTACCTTGAAATTCAGTTTTTGATGCCTTTCCACGTGCCATATTAGATTTCCTCCCTAAGGTTTCTGAATCTGGTTTCAAGAATCCTGGCGAGCTGAATGCTCTTGAGAACCCTTTTGCTTAGCCGAGATTCGACAAGAAGTCCATGTCCGTACTCTGCAGGCGGGCACTTGAAATTAATTGGAGAGCTTCGTTTCTGTAGATACTTTCCTCATCTTCTTTTTTGCACACACATGCGTGCGTCCTGATTTGTTGACAGTGAAGTGACATAGACACTTCGGTGGTTTGGCTTTGGGGATTGGAATCAAATTTCATTTGAGGTAAATCTCTCATCTCGCATTTCAACGCAAAAATCGATCGTGATTTCCAAGAAGTCAAAAAATGTCAATATGAAACCTGTTAAATTGGATCTCTTGAAAATTTCCGACACTGACTGCGGTAGACAAATCCCAGCTTTGAGTTTTTGCCTCTAGCAGTGCGTAAGTATTTACGCATACACGCGTACGTAAATGTCAATTTCCGTAATTGCGAGTGTGATACGCCTTAGGTAGGAGTACGCGATTTCTTCCCTCACTAGATTCCACATTCTTCCACAGAATAACAGGTTTGAGGATTATTCCTTGTAACAAAGTTTGGTCTGGATAATAAGAATCGACTCTAGTTTCTTATATTACAACCCAGTTTAATTCCTGTCATTTGTGTGTGTTCAAAATGTATTTGTTCTTGAGATTGCACAGGTGTTTTACGTTTTACAATTAAATGAAAATCATGTAAACTTGAGTGCTAAATTACAGAATTCTCATATTATGTTGTAAGTTTGAATTTCCGTTAGTTTTGTCAAAACCTCGAACGCCCTAAATAATCTCTCCTTCGATAGCTCAAGATTTCTAGAATTCCACTTCCTACCAAACTCGACAACCTAATTCCTTTTTCTCAAACTTTCTGTTCAACTACTGTCCTAAGGATTTGTCTATCCAGTAATAAGGAACAAGCAGGGTCTCCTTTACTAAGAAAAGTTATTTATTTAGAAAATTAGGTGTAATTATGTAATAATAGGAATAAAATGAAATTCAAAATTCAACAAAATATTTCAAAATGTATGAGAATGTACAAATACGTCTGTCTCCCTAGGCGTTCAGAAAGTTAATAATTTTCCGTTGGCTTCTCTTCCTCTCTTTCTCACTGTCTTTTCTTCTCAACGGCACTTTCACAAAATGAGTCTATTTTCCATTGGACGAGTAGGAGGCGTGGGGCATTCGGGAGAACACAACAATGTTACAACACTCAACGGACTCTTCCTTCTGATCCAATCAAATCACTTGTTCATTTGTCCAACGCGGGGTCCGTTTGTCTGTCAAGGGGGTTCAAGGGGCGTTGGGAGTCTAGATTTTGTCGAGACTGGGAGTCCATAATTTTTCTAGACTGGGATTTTGGGGAAACTGGGTCGCGCGATGACAAGTTTTTCTCAATGTATTTGCACTACACGGAACAAGTGGGCGTTTTCTTTAATCGGTTTTGATTTCAGTGTTCATCATTGTGCTGCGCGAAGCCATTCAGTCATAGAATAGTGATACATGCGGCACCCTATCGTTTCGCAATGTGGAGGATTTGATTCCCTCTGAGTGGAAGATATAGTGAATGTTTAAAGAATTTTTTTCTCACGGGAGGATTCTTTCTACTGGTGGGTGCAAATTCTTCTAAGCTAAATGGAAAGCAAGCCAAATTCTACAGACAAAATAACCAGGTTTGCTTAATAACTCCAACCGTTCTTTAAAGAGCGGATGTGGTGACCCGACCTTAGTAAAGGCCAGTTTAACCGTGGGAGTCCGATCTGCGTATTCCGAAACCATTTCATGATTTCTTTTACTAATCCCGACTGCCTTCCAAACTTGGTTGATCAAGTCAGAAAATATTTTGGTGGGACTCATCTCGAAATAGAAATGATCAATATCTGGTCCTTAAAGAAATGTGGCGTTTTTCAATGCAACACGAATCAATAGAAAAATCTCATGTTGATAAGTTCATTCAGCTCAACATCTACCATACATGAAGAAAAATCTTACAATTAGATCAGGAAGGGTAAGAAAGAATCCTAGACATGAAGTCGTTTCTGAATGTGTCATTCTACTAGTTTTTGATTCCAACTCAGGGATGTTGTTGGGTGCTGGAATATACATGATAGCTTCCAAATTCCAGGTAGATAACGCAAAACCTGGAAGACTATGGCCCAAAATAGTTTCAGTTTCACAAGGAACAGTTTTCGGTTGTAAATTTTAGAAAATTATATACAGCTTTGGCTTTATTTTAAGTAGGATGAAAATTCGTGCAGCTATAGACATTGCCAGTCCGAAGAAATCAAATCCTCCACATAGCAAAATGGCAAGGTGACCAACGTCACCAATTTTTATGAATGAAGCCGAAGACCTTAAAGTCTTACATTAGAGAACCGTCCCTTGTTGGAGATTCCACTTTCTGCTGGTTTGGGTACTTTCTCCGGACACCTTTCTTTTTGTCGGTGACGCTAGGATGCTGAGGTCGAGGACGACGACGACTTTCTATTCTTGAGTTTGAATTCTAAAGGAGACGAAGGAATACTCCGCGGTTCATGTCCTTCCGCTTTCTTGATGATGACACAAATGAGCCTCATTAATTTGTTACATATTTTTCCTTTACAACCAGACCAACCAACATAGTCTCGTGATCTCATTCGCTGCGTTGACTTCATCTACACACTATCCATGCACAAGTTATTTTTAGCGCCGCTCTCGAATTCATAGCTTAACTTTCTAGAAAACCCTGCAAGCCTGTTTACCTGTGTGCTACGGTCATAATATATTTAAAACTTAATGAACTTTAAATATTTTTTGAATCGAAATCTCTCAAAATTAACCTAATTATTGATACTATTACCATGAGTAAGAAAAAAGCTACGGTGTGGTTTCGAAGATTCTATTGGGACAACTTATAGCGATATTAGCTGTAGCACTTGCTTTAACTTTTTAAAATAAAATGTTGTGTCAGTTTTTGAAATCCTGAGCAGTTTTTCAAATTCTCATACATTTAAAAATTATTCCGATGGTGCAGGCTGCCATTTTTCATTCCGTTATGTTGACAATTGGGGCCTGTCCTTAGAGTATATAATAGTCCATTAACGTGGATAAGTAGGAAGTTAATGCCCTGAGAACGTGAACTTACCAATCACTGGATGTACTTACAATTTTGACACTCTTAAATACGTTCGAAGTAGAATTGTAATGAAAAAATTATCACTAATAATTCATGGAACAGGTGGGGCCAGAAATGTACAAAATGCAATCAGATGCAGATCTCCACACCTATTATCTTCTAGCTTAATAGACATTGACGAAATGCTAGTCACCGATTGTGTCCTGTTGATAATAAAATATCAACGAATTATTCTGTAAACTTACTAGAAGGTTATCTCCCAGAGCCAAGGCAGCGAGGAGGTACGGAGTTTGCGTCCGCTATCTGTCCGGAAGGGGTTCGATTCCCGAGCCCAACTTTTCTTGTGCTAGTGTTTCTATTTCAGGCGTGTAATTCTAATGTTATTTTACAGTAATTTGAAGCAAACCTGATTTAGGTCACGTCTTTTATTATTCTAATATTTGTTTCTCATTCGACAACTACGAGCACACGTTATATCCGTAAATAACATTATTTATCCAGAGATATTTGAGATCATGTCGTCGAGTCCCAAGTGGGCCATTTTCAAGTACCACCTGCTACACACCGCCTAGCCTCACTAAACAGGTTAAGTATTATCTCAAGGACCCTCAATGTTGTTCCATTTCCTTCCCTTTCCATGAGATGTTTATTTGGTAGGCAAACCAACAATAGACAAATATGTACAAGGTTGTGTGTATTTATTTTGTATGTGTACGAAGATGGGATTACACCTGCTTTTTAGTCTTATTTTTCCTACCTACATAGTCGTATGTGTAGAAAGAACATTTGTTAAACTCTTTTCTTCACGGCATCTGACATCAGCATGCTATTCTTCATTCAGTCAAATCAATAACTTTGGCAGGAGCTCAGACAGCCCAACACTTGTCTTCTTTCTTGCATGTCACTAATTCATGAGAACCAAAAATATGTATGTAAAGCTGGAAAAATCCATCCATCGAATTCTTCAAGGCGGTTCAGAACGTCGAAACGAAGAAAGAAAGTTTAGGTACTACGTATATGAACAAGGCCATCCTTGGTAGACTCGTCTCAATTAAGATTGTTTGTGCAAATGTGTCCGGAATGTGAGATATTCAGCGTGTATACTTCATATATTATGTGTAATTATTTTCACACAATTTTTCACCGCTCTTGATTTGATTTTAATCGGATTATTCGGACTCCACACCTGAACCACCGGTGTCCGGTTAGATTGGCTAAAACGAAATTGGCTAAACTTTTCCCAATTCTGTACAAATTGGCTAAAGCCAAATTGGCTAATTCAAATTTTTGTTATGTCTAAATTGGCTAATTTACATTTTGTTTATACTATCTCATTTTCTCCTCCTTTTTTTCTCATCCTCTCATCCGCTCAGTTCACGTCTACTGTTCTTCCACACAATGGCTGATTGTTATGTGAAATATTTGGGTTCGGCGAAGGGAAAAGTGACATTTAAACTTGCTTATCGTGGTTACACCTACACGAAAATGAACAACAGGAATGGAGCTGACTATTATTATTGCTACCAACGGGTTGAGACGACCGCCATTATGGATATTTATAGCTACCAGAGCAACGTCACACTGAAAATTCAATAAACAAAATAATGGGGCCCGGTGGTCTGAATGCAGAAAAAAAAAGAAGTACCGTCGTTGTGACTTTTTCCAGTTTTCTTTGATTTTGAATAAAATTTTCTTTTTAGCCAATTTCAACATCTAAGTTTTCTTAATTTGCCAATTTCGTTTCGTGGGTGCATTTTTGGTAAAAATTGGCTAAAAAAATATTTAGCCAATTTGGTTTTAGCCAATCTAACAGTAGATCGAACCACCCTGTACATTGATATAGTTCTTCCGGAATTTTATATTCGGGGCGATTTCACGAAATTATATGTATGCCAACCCAGCCTGGCAATAATGTGTCAATCTGTCTTCCAACTTGGGCCGCTACCCGGTTTTCTAGGAAATTGCTCACAGATAATCGTTTTTGCAATTCGTTGTTACAAAATGATTGCAGAATAATTAGGTTGAGTCCGCGTCAGAATGACGGAGTTGAGATATTAACTACAATACGCCTTGTCTCCGAACAAATATTTAATATGGATGCTAATTAGTTCCTTGTGTAATGAAATGATGAAAGACTTTGCCAGCCAGTGTCCACATCCGTGCCCCGGGAGAATGAAAACTAAGTTGGTTCAACCTGAGAAGAAATTCTACAAAACGGTTATTCGGTTGAAACAAGTTCAAGTCCAAGAATACAATTAGGGGTTACAACTCGAAGTCGACACTTATAGAGGATCTTAATTAAATAGTTCCCGACATGCACTACAGAGTGAATTCATTGGTATGAGTTGGAGAGAACAAAAGAAGTCTCGCTTGAGATATCATTGAACAAAGAGGAAATTAATTGAAAAATTGCGGATCTTAGGAGCATTTCCTTCCTTGGACATGATGTCTTAGTTTTATTTCAGAGGTCGGCATTGTTGGTGCGTGGGAGGAATGCAAGTTTACAAGGAACCACTTCTGATTGTAAAACTCAGATCGGGCAAAATTCTTCCATTGTCCTGTTCATGAATTTGAAGGTTTTACCATTGTATCCCTCGGATCCGCGTTTTAGTAGAATATGGATACAAATTTCTGGCAATCTAAATTCATTTTGCAAGAAATCGGTGTTCTGGACCATGTGAAGTTAATAGTCGATCTGTAGATTCTACATTAAAAATGGCTCCCTCATACCCTTGCCAAG
This sequence comes from Protaphorura quadriocellata, assembly GCA_034698945.1. NCBI lineage: Eukaryota > Metazoa > Arthropoda > Collembola > Poduromorpha > Onychiuridae > Protaphorura > Protaphorura quadriocellata. Next base: position 1,047 of record JAQGCA010002954.1, on the reverse strand, counting down.
TAAAGGCTTCCCATTCCATTATATGTTTCTTTCTCCGAATCAATACAAAACAAAATGATACAATTTTATTTGAAATGGGAGTTCTACGCGTTGGAAGAAAGTTAAAAGGAATAGCTTAGTGTGGTATCCTACACTCTGTGCGTAGCGTCGTTAACCAGTACATGTTGGTTGTAGATATTGGAAAGCAATTCACTACTAACAAAATACAATCACGTACTCCTTCTTTAGGAAGTAAAAAGACTGAAGAAGATAACAGAACTGGTACATGTACCAATACACCTCGACCTGGTTTTAAGCTATCGCGTCAGACGAGGGACATTTTACGAGTGTCTTTTCGCGTTTGTAATGGTCAATCCGAATTACACAGCAGGTCTTCACCATTTCTGACAATGTAACGCTGTTTGTTTTTAAAAAATCTCTCCACGGATGTTTTTTCCGACTGCTAGGGTTACCTTCCTGAGAAGCTTCTGTTGTCTTGGATTCTATTAGAGTTTAGTACAATACGGCATTAGATTCAAAATACGGTCTGCGGGCGGGACATCAGAAGATAATTCTTCTCAACGTTGTAAAATACACTTAAAAAGAAACAAGCACTGAATATAACGTACGATGATGTAATAAAAAGGACGATAAAGTTTAGACTCAATTAGGATAACATTACGAGTTGAAAACAGGCGAAATAATCAAATAAGCAATTGTAATAGCAACCCCATAGAAAATGCAGTAAAACCTAGCTGCAACATTATTCAAAAAGACAAGAGTACAATTTCCTTCCTTCCTCCTTTCTTTCCTTATTCAAATGTACAAGCCTTTTGAATTTTGATTGAGGAATTAAAAAGGGATGGCTGACGGGCGTGCTTTGTATCTGCTCTTTTGAAACCATTTCATCGAATTCTGACTTTCTCCTTGGTGAAAGGGAGTAGAGTTCAACTAGGCATAAAACCCTGTCTCAATAATTTCTGCGAAAGATCTTGGAGGATATCGTAAAAAGGCTTGAAAATAGCGACACTATTCCGATAAAATTAACACGAGCGCTTATTCACATTT
>JAQGCA010002953.1:0-12770 GCA_034698945.1 Protaphorura quadriocellata | reverse complement strand
GTACGAACGTTAATTCATTTGTTAGTTTCATAATGTAGCAAGACTCACGAATTTCTGGTATGAAGATCGATTTTGAAAACATTGAGATTAAATTTTGTAAACCCGTCCCAAGTATTCCCGTCATTTTTCTTAGCGGCAATTAATTCCTACTTACTTTCCAGGTCGGAATAGAGCCGCAGGTTTCTGATAATTTCACCGGACAAGTTTCTATTTCCTTAATTTTCCAAAATATATTAGTATTTTTAACGCTTAATTCCTAGGTTACACATTGATTGGGTGTTTCTTTTTAAGAGGTAAGCGGGTGTGGCTATTTTTTTGAAATGTACTATTCTGTGAAAATAGAAGTGCTAAAACCAACAAAAGTACCTAACATGTAATGTAACGGAAATTGCTTATCGTACTCATTAAAGAGGTATGGGAACCTGAGAATTATATTACCGTTCGAGAGCATGACCAACTACCATAAATATTAACAGTATTTATTAAAATATGAACGTGTGACCAATTTGGAGTTGAATGATAAATGAAATGCATTGCTGCAATTCTCTATTAAATTAAATTATTTAGCAGTAAGCTAGAAGAATTAACAATGTAATATGAATATGATCAAATAAATTTAAGTGAATACTCACTTTGTTAAACAAATCGGAATCTCAACTAGAAATTTTTTAATAAATGATTAACTGATTCTACGAAAAGATAGCTGTGATTTTGTTGACTTCTGTTCCAAATGAAATGACTCTGAAGTGAGAATTATACTAATTGTTCAACCAAAAGATGACTTCGCCGTGAAAATAATGCGCGTTCGTTTATTACATTTCTCCTTCGATTTTGCATACAACTTTCACTCATTAATCTTCGACATAATAATATCGCCTTCTTCTCGGCCTCCGGCATATCAGGTTAGAAGCGCGGGCTTCTAATTGATCCAGAATTTACAACAAATCTTCAATTATGCCCCGTAATTAAAAATGTAAAACCAGTCCAGTATTTTAAATTCTGGCCTTTCGCTATTAATTTTGGTCTTTCTCTCTTCGAAAAGCTGCCGTGTTGTTTATAACCGTAAATGACCAACCTAGGCGTTTATTTGAAAACGGCACTGGCCGACTCGGCGTTTATTTGAGCACTGGGGTGATGTTAACTACGCGCTCTTATGGAACGACCTAGCGCGTGACTGTCGTGACCCGGCGTTTAATCGGTCATTCATAATATTCGATACCGGCTTCTATTTGAAGTTTTCAGGCTCTACACTACTGTCTCAAGAAAACACAAAGAGGGACGGCTTTGAAACTAGGAGGATTTCACCGAGATTTACTTGGAAAATTCGACGCATCCATAAAAGAGGGCGAAGCGGTCTCACTCTCACTCTCACATATTTGAACCTCAATTTGGTCTTCCCAAAGAATAACTTACTTGACTCCATCACCTCCTGCCATGTGTATATTTTATTATTGTGCAGAATAACTTGAAAAACAACTTTTACCACTCATGACTTTGTCTAATGCATGTACAATTTTTTTTCAACTAGCCGCACTTGCATTTTGAGACCCAACTTACTACTACAAAAGTAAACATGTGAAGAAAATTAAATTTTAAGACTTGGTGACCTTATGTTTGAACTCCAGTCTGCGTCTGGTGCCCTGTGGGGACGCACGGTTCCTTAGTTTAGTAAACATTGGATGTTGGGAATTTGAATGTTTTAATTTGTACAGATGAAATCTTTAGGAAGCCAATCCCACTCATTTGTTTGAATTTAATTGTATTGAGGACGGACAGTCAAGAACTATTGTTGTTAAAAATATTACCAGGTAGAGGGTCAGTGGTTTCCAAATTTCATTGTAAATCATGTAATTGTGTATTGCTGATTGCTAGAACAAGAAACATTCTTCCTGTAAGCTCAGATGCCATATCGTTGAACATTGGAGAGATGTCGTTACAATTACTAATTTCCTTCAATGTTGCTAAAGTTAATTAAAGCAAAACTACCTGGCCAATCTCAGTATGATTTTACAAAGAGTTTTTATAAAGTCTTAGAATCCAAAGAAGTCTATCAATTTCCAAATAATATTATAAGAAAATTCGGCTAAACTCTCAAGATTGATTTCGTTTTGGTTTTGAATGGATTTATCGGTCGACATTTTTGAGAAAAATATTTTTAATCTCGAGCTCTCGGGAAACAATCCCTCCCTTCTTCAGGAGAAAAATCAGAGAAAACCGAATGACCCAAAGATTGATTTTCATTGTAACTGATTTTAATTGACAACTGAGAATACTGTATAGAAGTGTACAATTGGTCATTGGTCGTCTATTACTAATTCAATGCAGGAACGGCTATTGTCGATTTTTTCAATATAAACTTGTCGGAGTACATTATATTTAACACGTCTTATTGTTATATTCATTACCATTGCCATCAAACAATCAATGCGTTGTCTTTGATATTTTATATTTGACAAGGACCACTAATGGGATGTAAAAATCCGTTAAGTGCCCTGGTCACGATTATCAACCCTTCGCGCGTCGGCAGATATTTTTCAGAAATTCTGGAAACATTGACCAATGATATATACGGCACTTGGTAATTGCATTAGGATTTCCTCTATGTATAAAACCGAATCGAGATAACTAATCTTATGAGGCGACGCAACCTCAAATCTGTGAAGAATGCAAAATTAACTAAAGAGCAGTTTTGACGGACTTGAATTTTACATCCGATATGCATTCCTTATGAGAATCCTTAAAAAACGGGACTGTGTGGGTGGATGGTAGAAGAACGCGGTTCGTCTTTGCTGGATTGGCGTTGGATCGATTGTGCTGTAATGCACTACACTGCAATTGTCACATAATGTCATATTATGTGCACTTCTGAGTAAGTAATTGTCATAAAAATGTGTTCATTCAATCTCCCCATGTTTAGATTAAGATAAGTATTTGGAACATGATTTTGATTTATATAGTACATACTTTACATACATATACACGTAATTCAATGAAGGGCATCACCATACAAATAACAAAAAAGGCACACAAAGTGAACTTCAGTACAAAAAATATACCATTTAGTTGTACTCACTCAGTACTCAGAGTATGAAAGCGTGGTGGATACTATGGGCTCTGATAAAATAAAATTGATGATAATGAGCAGCGATAAGCGTGGAATAAACATAACAACGCAACGTGGACAAACATTATGTCTGTTGTTTGTCCATCAAACTTTATGACCCAATTCTAGCATCAAAATTTTGATCTTTCTGCTGATTCCTTGCCTGAATTCTCGATACGATATCTATTTTGGCGAAGTTACATTTGATCAGACGGAGTTCAGTAAATCCTGTTGCCCAAATGTCAAGTATAATTATGCCTCTCACTGGCTTTGAAATTGTTATGAATTTTGTTAAAATATAAATTTTTGCATTGTCTTTCGAGGCACTATTATTGGAATATCCAAGTTTACCCGACCCATTTGAATTAAAAAATTCGCATTCCCAATGTTTCTCAAAAAGTGGTCATTTTAAACGACTCTTAAATGATAATGATGTTAAACATGATGAGATCGCAGGAAAATTCTTATTTTTAACATATTATGGATTCGAGAGAAAGTACAGTCTAAAAATGTTGAGGAAACTTGACATGCTTTTTGAGTGAGCAACGAAACGTTCATAAACTCATTCCAAATTCCTAAATTTCATTTCCGATGCAATAGGCAGAAGATCCCTAAGTAAATTGTACACATTGATGGAAAAGCTTCAAAACCCGGGTACATATGATACAGTTTGTAGATTCTCTTTCTACACTAACACATGGTGAAGTTAGTACATTGTAGAGTGTTTCCTCAGCATGGTTCAGTGTAGGAACTTTGTATGACTGAATAGCTGGTACATACTGGGGAATATACCTCGGGAGTATAACATTAGCTGAAACGAACTTCGTCAGGTCTAACCTCAACTTAGTCCCCCGAAGTCAGAAAAAGAGAGAATCGCTCTCTGAGACATTACTACATAGATTTTTGGGCTCTGAAGCGCTGGTGCGCTCGTATCGTACAGAATGGGCTGGGATATTGTAAGAGCGCAAGTGCGTTTACATTAAATTGTAATACCCCAGGGTTTCGTAGACGAGGACCAGACCAGGATAGCTTGATAGCTACATAGTAGGGACCAAAACTAAAACCATCTAGACGGTTGTGAGACGAGGGTTGTTCCATATGTATATACCCTGAGAATGATGGTATTATGGTATCCCCGGACCAAGTTCTTGCCCGAAACCCCCGTCTACTCCTTTTTTTTCTCTCTAACTTTAACTCCGTTGACTGTTGCATGTTGCATCTTCAAAAGTGCAGCTGAAACGAGAGGCCGACCAGAGTGAAGATGGCTGAGGACGTGAGTGTGTGTGTTGTGTGTTGAGGTCGGACGGAGAGTTTGAGTTTGATATAGAGAGGTTCCATGTGACAGGTCAAGTAATAACATGATGATGAAGAGAGAGAGAGTGGAGTTAGAGTAGAGGTCAGGTCAGGTCAACTCATGGACGGATTTGATTGAATGACCACCAACACGCACCGTCCTCACACTCTCGGTTCCGACAAACGATTTCATTTTTAAGAAAAGAAAGTCAAAAGAAAGTCAAAAATATGCACACAAAGACATTGTGAGGAAGTGTACGTGAGAAGTTTACAAAGAGAAAGTAAAAGTCGGAACTTTCACCATTTTTCTGGGAGACAAGATCGCCTCGTCGACATACTTTCACATTTACTTTACTCGAAAAAGTGCCAGTGAGTGCCCGAACTTTTCATCACAGCAGCCATTGTCCTATTCCATCACAAATTCATTGACATACATCTTTCTATAAATATTTTTCAGTCAAGCAATTAAAAGAGAAAGTCGTTTTCCAATAAGCTATTTCATTACAGGATTCCCCAAAAATACAACCAAAAATAAAATCAGAAACGATCAAATGTTTATTGGAAATTTTAAAATATCAGCCACATATAGAATACCATTATAATGCAGTCAGGATTTTAATTTGATGATCAACAATAACACCAGAATTTGTGTTTCTAAAAGTAATCTGAGCTTTACGGAGAAAATGAGATAACGGAGATATCCTATTGCTCTTGCAACATTGTATCTGTTGTATGTGTGCTGTGGACTCATTACGTGTACGTGTGAAAGTGCATCATCCATCCTGGCGGATACACATTCATGGACGAACAAACGTCCTTGTTGTCATCCAGCCATCTTCAATCTCTTATGCATTTAAAAAAAAAGCTCAATAATTAATTCTTAAATAGACACACGAAAGACTAGGTATTACATAGTTAAGAGGATCACCAAAAAATGAGTCAGTTCAAGGAAAGGTAATTGCTGAAGGACAATAGCGTGGTAGACTATTCCCAGAATCTACTTGACCTTTCACGTTTTCACCTTCACCAAGAGGTTTCGAACAAAATCAAAACAAACCAGCCTTTGCACATGTGGAATGGGGAGGCCTAAGGTGGGTTTCTACTGCTCATACAGAAGTGACGTGACGTGGGTCACGTGAGCCGCGCCGAGGGAAGCGGGTGAGGCGCAGGCGTGAAAAGTCGGACAAAGTGGGAAGGTGAACGACCTGCGCCGCGCTGCCCGGAAAAGTACAAGAAAAGTAATCATGCGTGTTAGAGCGGACGGCCTCGTGGCCGCCAGGCCACCACCACCGCCGATGGTGGTGACCGCTGCAGAAGAAGGTCATGGTCATTCTTTCTCTGACCTCGACCAATTAGATGGTCCGGATGACCCGGACGGTATAGGGGACAAAGGGAAACGCCGGACTGATCATCGCTGTGATTCATCAGAATCTTCAGACAGGTAAATGATTATGATGATTTTTGAATGCATCTCTTTATATATCGAACTTCGAACACCTTAAGATATGGATTTGGCCCCACCGCTTTTCTCGTAAATTAAAACGGCCCTATTTTTAGAGGCTTATTAAATCCTAACCTATCTTCGTTTCGATACAAAGAAGGCACTCCCTAATAGTGGCTGTCTTTTAAACACTGGGTAGTGGTTCAGAAATTATAAGCTTATGAAACCACAATACCTTTCCAGACTCAGACGTTATGTCGTAAGGCTTATCAATGAGGTAGCACGGTTTGCAGGTGTGATGGCGTGAATGAGCACCCCATATGTTTTGGCTAATTAGATTATTAATTAGCGTGAGGTGTAATTAAAACTCAACGGGCTTCATTAAAAGCCACAATTATTAAACCACAGAATGCTATCATTTCTTAGAGTAGAATATTAAAATTCATGGTGAAGGTGTATCGATGGTTTTTTAATTTTAAAATGACCATTCATTTCATGTTTTAAATGCATGACCAGACCATGTTGTTTCGGTGGATTCAGATCAGAGAATGAAATATGCAAATGCAAATATTTAGTTTGCATTCCTGTTCTGGAATGTGCATGGGAATTGAATATATATTTCAACGGCCACACAACACAATGATAACAAGGTTCGGATGAGGAATAACAAAAGCTTACCTGGAATGTGGGTGTGAACGAATCAAGGTTTCAAGCAAAATATGTCCTGTCCAACATGCAACGCATCTCAAGTGTATAGAAAATTCAAAATGGTCACTTTTACTTTACAACAGGATGCGGGTTCAATTGTTCATATTTATTTTAACACTTTGAGTACGGGATTAAATATAAGTGTGGAAGCGTCTATGAAAAAATTCAACGACACTTGAATATGAATTCTACATCCGAACAGAGTTTCTCCTAATGCTGGAGCTGCAACAAAAAAGTGCTTTTGATTTTGTTGCAACACAGGTGGTTAAATTGGAAGTTCGTTAACGTTAAACACTGTAAACAATCATTCTACTGTGAAAAATCCGGTTCAAAATTTTAGTACAAGTTTTTGCAAATTAAGATGAGGTTTGACGACATCCTTGAGACTATTACGATTCTGTTCCCACAAAGCAATAAATCAAATGGAAAATAATGTAATGGACTTTTGTGATAAGAAATGTTACACATACTATTAGGAACTGTACGATAAGAGACGACAGTTGGTAGCAAGTTGACGGGTTGAAAGAATTCCAGTTTCAAAATTGCTGACAATGTTATTGTAGTGTTGACCTATTAGTAATGTTATGAGTTTAGAGGTTAACACTGTAAACACTCATTTAAATGCAATTAAAGATATTTGCAAGCTCGTAACTTGATGATATTTACGATCATGAGATGTGTCAGGAGGTCATGTCTTTGTTTGTCCCTAAGAAAAAATATTGTTCATGCAGTGGTTAGGTTAGGCTTTATAATAATAACTCATAAATGAGTCTTTGAACCCTAAAATTTAATTCTGTTCAAAAAATACTCATGGATCTTAGTAGTGTTGAACTAATATAGACGTTTGGACAATGTTACTGGTCATAAAGTTGTGGCGAGGTAGCCTAACTCGTTTTCTAACAATGAATGAAAACCAGTACACAAGACTAACGCACGCACGCAGCCCTAACCAGGCCCGGCCCGGCCCGGTTATTGACCACTTTCAAGGTTTTAGACTTGTACTAGTAATCACTGACAATAATCAACACGTCACGTCATTCCAGGACTTACTTACCAAATTAACATATCCGAAAGTTAAACGATGAGAGCCCGTTATTCTTACCTGCAACTTGTAACTCATGAGTCCAGCCTCCAGGTTATTATCGGCAAGGATGCTTTTTTACAAATGGCGTTCCCCATCAACTTGTCACTTTCGACGGGTGGTTGTGGTCTTGATAAGATTGATGACATCAGAAACCTGAGGATAACCCTGCTAGCAGTTTTAATAGACCAGGAAGGATTTAGACAACTTTTACTTTTACTTTTCACCAAAATATGTTTGCCTGCTTCGAAAATGTCGGCTCGTAGTACTAGGCTAGCTCCCATAAAGTGAAATGGAAATTGAACACCGCACCGGTGTGCAATGAAGAGAGACGAAATTAAACCCCTGAGGAAATGTCGGACTCGGAGTTTTGGAATAGTTAGTACTCCACAGAGTATACGAAATTAAATTCGGTGTCGGGAGACAATGGGTGTTGTCGAATCAATTTCATTACTTCCATTGCCATTAGGTGAGCTCTACATGTACTTTGCTCATTCTGTATTGCAATTAACTCGCAATGTTGAAAACCATTCGAATTTCCATTCCAATGCACTTGGAATAGCTAAATATGCATTAGACTAGTTGCATTTTATTGACTAGTCCTAGTCCGTGTGAACATGATCTAGGACATGTGTACCTTGACTACACGAGGTTTTGTGAACATGTGCCATTCAACTAATAATTTTGTCACTGTGAGATTTACGACCAATCAGATTACTCATAAAATCCAAACTACAAGCTAACAAATGAGTGTCTCGTCGACTGTCGTTTGAGATTTGTCAAATTTTGCAAATGCATCAGGCCGACTCATATTGACTCCAACTACATACATAGTCTGTGAAACGAAGCCGGATCTCGTGTTTGCGTGAGTGATTTTCTGTGCCGATTTGAATGGCGGACTGGGAGACAGGGACAGAGAAAGTGATAGGAGCGTGGGTGAATTAGAGGATTGGACTAATTAATAATGAATGATATGAATGCAGGACCCGACTGGACTTACGTTCACTTTATTCTCCAACCCTTGACCACACATAAAATCCATAATATTATTTGTCTGAATGGCTTCCATGAACCCCGCGGCCACGATGGTCTACAGTCTACACATACTACCACGAACACCCATTAACTCAATGAAATGACTCGCGAAGGCATGTCTCCTCGTCTTTTCTTGTATTCTTACCAGACACCTTCCGGAGTGGTCAACTACGCTCGAGGAATGTAATTTACGGAGTATGACCGGCCCCCCTTCTACATTTACCTCAATAAAACCCAGAATAGTGAAATTTAGACAAGAATTACAGCCTTCAATATATTTTAATGGTTCTGCGATTAATGTTGGTTCCGGTCCCCCGATAAGCAACTACACTTCCGGCATTGAGATCACCTTATTTCCTACAGAGGCCCCAGATATTACATTTAGCCCCGATTTTGTCACACTTGATTTGAAATTCGACAGAAATAAAATAGGAACCCCTTTCTTCCCTCCCCCCCCCCCAATTTAATGCTCATCAGTGTCCAGAATGCAGTGGAAATCGTTCAGTCACGTAATGCCATACCTTACATCATAGACCAATCATCGATACGAATGGACCGTCTTCGAGTACAGCTTTATTCAAGTGGATAATTTAGGCTTTTGCAGTCGGAGACCACTTTTGGGGCGGAATGACTTAGGAAATCGCATGCTGTAACGCACTTTGCCATTTTTGACAAAAAAAGATAAAACACGCAAAATTCCCCTATATCTGTTGAAATTTTAACGTGCATGAATGTGGGATGATTGAAGAGTATTTTAGCTCGAAAGCTTCCCTAGTTATACAATGTACATGTCCACCGCGACTGGGTGTGCATGATGCGTAATGCATAAGGAATTCAGAGTCGGTCTTTATTTGCCCACATTGGTGGTTCACTGTACCCAAAAAAAAAATCTTATATAATATTGTGGGGAGATTAAATATAATGTGTAGAATGAATGGGACGACGACGAGGGACATCTTTGGAATGCGAATCTCAAAATTAGAGGTTAATAGGGGTCCTAAGTATGTGTCTAGTGTGAGAGTCTGGCGCCTATGGCCTTCAATGCAAATATAACATGTAATGTGTAATGGTAAATGGTAAAGTCCATATGTTGTATAATAATAATAATATGATAGTGCAGTTTCATGGTTGCATGCATCCTTGCATTTTCTCAGTCTCAAGTGTTCCACTCGACTAAAATATGTTTCACTCGGCAATAATCATAATTATTATTTTGTCTCACTCATTGTCTTGTCATTAGCACGGTGTGTCGGTTCGTCTGTGTTTGTGAATGTTCAAAATGTAATGTTAATCGTAATGCGGGTCGAAAGAACTTCAGACCTACTGCATCGTCGGCAATTTATTACTCCATATTCGTGTACAATTTTTTGGAAGCGAGGGCAAGAACTAGTCTGTGAACTTGAGCTACGACTCGTACAAATTAACATAATCAACTAAACTGAGAATTCACAGGTTAATAGTTATGACTGGGTGCAATGCACAGGGTTCACAAATAAATCCCAGGCTTTTCTTATCCCAGGCAATAAGACAAATCAGATAAGAATCCTTGCTGGCTTTGATTAATTAGGGATTGATAAGAAGTAATGACGTTCTCTTAGTCATTTTTCAAAACCTCGGGACTCAAATTGTCAATTTTGAAATATTCAAGAACATGGGCACATTTTTGAAAGACTTTTGATATCTCTAATTCGGATTTATTAATGTATTTGTAACGGTAAAAATTACGAGGTATGGTATGAAGAAAATGTCCCTGAATTTTCAATTTTGGAGAAGTGCACGGGGAAATTAGTCTTTTGAGCATTTGTCTTCACAACGTTGCGTTGTTGCCCAGGACATAGTCACCTGAGGACTTCCGCCGCCTAGGTAATCAGTCCAGTACAGGTGAGCATGGAAGGAAGGAAAGAAATGTTGGTGCCAGCCGCACACACACGTGGGGGGCTGACGCTAGATAATTGCAGTAATTGAAGGTTATCATTAAGAAGGAAATTGTGAGAAACAAAAACTATTTAGCCATCGGGATAATTAGGACTATGATGATGATTTCTAACGAAAATTGACTAGACGCGATTACGCACGCAAAAGAGATAAACACCAATCTGGCGACTAATGCGTTTACTCCTCCATTTAAACGCTTAGACTTTACTTTTAATTCTGTTGAAAGTTTTGAGACTGATTTATAAGATTAACCCTTCGATTGACCCGTGACGGTAAGGTATGGTTCGACATCAGAGAATATTTTTTATACAGGATTCAGTGGTTTACCATTTCTCGGCGGAAGGTACCCCTAGTGGTAGGTAAAAACTCCAGTCAAGACAAACTTTTCTAAAGCAACCTTGACTGTTCCTGTCTAAAGACGGAGCTTTTTCGTTTTGAAATTTTAAACGACAATTATGATGATCTGTGTGTCATTTTGCAAAATCTACTCTTCCTAGCTGTTTGAATTTTTCTCCAGAGTTAAAAGCGTGTATTGAATTTGAATAGATCTGTCAAAACTGCCAACTCCAAAGGCATGGAAAAAGTCTTCAAAAATGGAACATCATTTATCATACATAGGTTGACACACGAGGACTCGTTCTAAAGTGTCATTAAAACCACCAGCATCCCCGGAAATGCCTAACAACCTGCACAAGACACCATTTTTATTGTTTGTACACAATGTAGTTAGTATGCAGTTAAAAGTTTAGCATAAAAGATAATAATACAGGGTGATAAGGAATATAGTCTGAGTGTAAATTCGTTTTGCCCCAAAGAATTCAGGTCACCATTCAACTCATAATCTTAGTCACCACGCGAATACTTGCAATTAATTGATTTATTCGTCATTACATGACATTAACTTGAAATCATAGCATGTCAATCAGTGAGATTGCCGTAGTAAAGTGGTACAAGTAACCGTTACCGCTATCGGGAAAGGATTCCCGCCCGAGCAAGCAAAATGTGATAATTCTATTCCAAACTGCTATAGGTACCTTCCCTAGGCGACATTTGACTACGCCTTAGCAGAAAATGCCAATTAGGTATTTCACATCCGATTGGTGTACCTTGTCTGTCTATCCAGTACTGTGTTGAAACTTGTTACTTCCTCACTCACTAGTGAAGTCAAGATTGTCTTTTTAGGACTTGTCAAAGATCAAAAGTGGTAAGGAGCAGGTTTTTAAAAAAGTTTTGCAATGGATTAAGTCTGACATTGGAGTTGAGTTGAGAGCGTATGCATTTGATACACGTTTCCCGTCAGGCGTCAGAAGGATGCCTAGCCCTGGAATGGTGTTCTTCTGTCTATCGATTTGCTCGTAAAATCCGAGGAAAAGATAGGTTGATTGTATCTTTCTACTGGCTCTTTTGGCCTGTCTGTTTATTCCGTGCTCCTCGGAAACCCTCTTGTGTATTGTCCACAACACCTGAGCCGAAGGAAGAACCATGTCGTAGCCACGCTAACTACAAACATTGTATCCATGTATGTATGTTAGTATTTTTTTGTTAAAAAATCAAAGGAGTGAACACTGAAGTCAGATGAGGTATTACAACATATTACTCAAGTTCTTGCATGACAAGTAGGTCCACTTTATAAGTAAAAAAAACTTCCTATGTAACTTAATATATACGATTTATAAATACGTGTTGTGGGAAACTCCCGGTGCATATATAACGACAATTTGTAGTCTGTCCTGGAAACTGCATCTACGCAACTCAAGAGTATGTAAACTGTGACATAACAATAATGCAGCGGTTCTTTTTTCTGCCTAACTTTTTGTCTACGCCGAGGAATCTTGACATTTCCTGGAAACAATGAAATCTTTCGTAACAACTGTGCAGCAATGATTTTATTTCTATATCCATCCTTATCTTCCGATAAATGACGGCGTAGGTCTCGTAATCTAGCTTTATCTAGCTTGGATGATGGTTTTTTATCAATTCAATTTCCTGAGCAAATTATGTGTCCTATGGATAATATAAACTTGAAAGCAATAATAAAATAGTCTACTATTAGTACCGTTGAACTTATATGTCCAGCGGGCATTTTATCATGTTGCTCAATCCATTCTTGAAGAGGTGTTCTCTTTTGGTTAGACTACTAGGCATTTGGCTAGAAGACTAGACCTTTGGCTAGA
>JAQGCA010002952.1:0-12772 GCA_034698945.1 Protaphorura quadriocellata | reverse complement strand
TGAGCTATCACCTATGAGTACCCGTTACACAGTGCGATCGCTATTAATTCATTGGTATAATTAATAATGAATAATTAGTACCAGCGAAAACCAACGAATTTCTAGAGGAGACAGTTACTAAAACAATTATTAAGAAAGCCTTTCAAGAAAATGAAATTTATAAAAAATTAAAAAATTATGGGGAAAATTAGCACATTTTTTATGGAATTAATTCATATCTCGCGCACTGTGTACCGAATCTTTGCGAGTTATAACTTAATATTTGTAAAATTGCATGCTCTATAATTTGGCACTCGCCAATTTTTCAGTTAGTAGAAAGTAGAAAGAATTTGGTGAAACTGGCTATCATTGGCCCACCCTGTATAGAATAATTGCACTTCACGTATGAAAAGTCATCATTACACGATTTCTATACAACATCCTTGAAAATGAAAAAGGTTCACTACGTTATGCATTATACTGCGAGTACATAACAGTGCGTTTCAATTATCTGAGAATGGGACTTTGGATTTTTGACCTTCGCGGGAAAAAACTGGGATTGGCAGGGCAAAACCCACTTTACGCTGGCAGACTCAACTTATCTCAAATGCTTGTATCTACCGCTGCTTTTGGGGTAAAATGATTCTATGCCAGCGTAGGTAGGTTGTTCCCGTCCCCGTTTTTCTCCGTGAAATAAAAAATCCAAAGTCCCACTTCCAAATAATTGGAACGCACTGTATAATTGTAACCTAACTACTGTAAGGGTTTGGTTCCTTACGACTAAAGTATATAATAAATAGAATTGAGTCACGCTTCGTTCCAGAACAACGTGAGCTAGTTAATTCAATAAATGACAACAAGAGAGAATCGCACTGTTCATAGATACATTGATATGCTCGCCTATGACGACATGATCTGCAACATTTTGTCTACCTCATCAAAGTTTGCAACCCTGTCAAATCAATCGTCTGACGCCGAAGAAATACACCAGTACAGTCAATGTAACTTCACCTCTGGTCCATTCAAATAACACGAATATGTCAAGATTGAATCAGATACTGGCAGAGAGTGGAACTCTACTAACCCAGAACGGATTTATCTTCCATATCAAGAAAGGATTATGTAAGGTCCGCTACTGCCTAACATTAATAAAATCTGATTTAATAATATCAAATATGATTGAAATCGGACTTAACAATCATAAATAAAGTATATTATAGTATTGCCAGGCGATATATCTCCAAACGTGAATTATGGATGTTTTAATGTTGACAAACATAAATAAAGTATGGCCAAACATTTCTATGGGAATGACACATGGTCTAACGTGGCTAACTGCTAATAAAATACTGTCAAATATTGCTAAATATGAGTTTAATCTGGACTAATCTAGAAGAATGTGAAAATAAAAAATGGAATAATATTGTGAAATGCGAATATAATTTGGCATAATTATATGTGCATGTTATGAGAGTAAGTATCGCTAGGGGAAGGATTATTATTATTATGCATATGTACATGGGTTGTCGAACTACTTACTGTGTCAGAATTCCACATAATTGTTGACGGAAACGGAATACGGAAATGTTTTGTAGTGACAAAATAGTCAAACATTAGATTGAGCAGTAGAGATGTATAAAGGTTGTATTTATTTATTCCCACCACAGTCCAGTCAGTCGGATACATATACCACAAGAAAGTACTATACTGAGACAAACTAGTAGCCTTCTGCTTTTCGAAATAAGTTTTGAGTTCTTCAATAAGTCTCTTCATCATATGTCCAATATTTACAGTTCTGTGCGCGCTGAAATCTCATATATACAGTTGAAATGAGAACTACCGACGTACTTATCGCCGCTGGTACGTATAAATATACATGGTGTTTCACAACCAAGTGTTTATTGGCCATAATTGCTTTCGTATTGACAAAATTCAATACGTGAGACACAATTTTTTTGAAATGGTTCGTCCCACGAGCGATGTACAGGTGCGCTGTAATGTGCGTAGCGCTAGCACTTCAGAAAAAGCGAGATGGTGGTGAATGTAAGAAGGAACACCCTGAGAGTGATTGACACCAAATTTTCGTGCACATGTCTACAAAATATCCATGGTCACTGGGTTAGGGCCGACAAATGATAACATGATAACTACGTCCAAAAGGCCTTAATCATTCCATACTGCTTCGCTTCGACTTCCTTAAATATGTTCAAGCGGGTCATAAGACTCAGAAATGTCCCCGCTCTCCGCTTAAGGTAGACGTAAAGATTGCAATGACGTCTAGCGCCAGGCCGTGGTATGTCTGACACTTTGGTACAATCCAGCATTTCTCGGGAGGTCAATGAGAAAAAGTGTAGAAAGTGTCAGGCAATTCGGACTTGGTGCGTCAAAGTAAAATTGTGGGAAAATTGCTCTTATTGGCGGGTTCTTTCTCACATTGCCGCTATGTTTGTATTGTCCGTAAAATGTGAGTGATACTCAGGAACACGAATCCCTTTCACAGCCATATGGCCTGGCCATGAGGGTTGCCAAAAAGGTCTGAACGATTTGACCTGACTCCACCGACACTGACCCAAACACATGCGGCGATCTCCATTTCTTGCAATCACATCATCTGTCAATGTCCAATGTTTCCTGTCTCCTTCTGGAATTTTCTCCCGCTTCAAAATGATGTGAGCCGGCAATGATGAGGCGGTGGTGGTAAGCGGGCCTCCCCTTGTAAGACTATATCAGCCAATACCAGAAGTCCCGAGTGAGTGGGAAATTACAAAAGCATTTGACGTATCCTTACGACTCAGGGATGCCATGAGTTGCAAGTCGCCCTGAAAAAATATTATCTGCGTAGGGGAAGTTTCTCACTCCAAATTTAGAAAGTATTTTTTGGTAGTGGTTACTCTAGCTTGCTTAATCGGAATTTTGAAAAGATGGCCGAAGAATATCTTCCCTACTGTCAAATCTTGGCGCATACCCTACGTGAAAAAATGACCATCGTGCAAATGTCGAGTAAAACTTAGAACAAAAATCAACAATATTTGAGGAATGTCATGTCCACACAGTGTTGTAATTTCGAGTTATGAGCAAATTACCGTCTTCAGCTGTCGCGCCTTCTCGCGAAATGTTTCCCGTAGTAGCCCATCACTCAAAAACCCAAGGAAGTGGCAGTGGACATACCGATCTCGTTCTTATACCGTGCTTTTTATATACCACCAGCGCTCAGTGCACAGTCGTCCAAAAAGCATCTCTGGACGACAATTTGATTTTGCTTGGGGCTAAGAAGCGTAAATTGGAATTTACACATTACGTGCGTGAAACCGAAAAATTTAAATTATAAAGTCCATTGAATTTGTTTGTTTACAAAATCTTACCTTTTGACCCCAGTAGAATAAGGTCAATGTTGTCAATATTTGATGCCAAAAATTCCGAAAAGTTCAAAATTCCAATATTCGCATTCACTTTAACGTTTTACATCAAGTTATTGCCTGGAACAAAATTTTGTATGCGGATGGTGTTGGTCGTATTTTCAAGTCAAGAAAAAATTCGGAAAAAAAATTGCAGGTTGTGCATGGACAAGTAGAAATTGAGGTACAATTTTTGGTACCAAAAATTCAGAAAAGTTCAAAATTTCAACATTCGTATCCACTTTGACATTTTGCATCAGGCTATTGCGTTGAACAAAAATTTGTGTGCGGATTGTGTTGGTCGAGCCTTAAGGTCAATTTTTTTTGAATTTTCTTTTGCTATTTGTGCATGGCCGAGTGAGCCTCGAGCGGGGAAGAAAGGGCTCGGGAAGGAAAACTGCTTGCGCCTAAACGAGCTTTCCGGACGACTGTGCAGTGGTGCTCTAATTCCTGTTTTGTTTTCAATGCAGTTTGGTGCGCGATATCACCAGAAATGAAGTGCTTTTTTGATAAGATAGTTCTGCATGACTGGCTAGTCAGGAACCCTTTAAAATTCCTTATGATTCCAATGAGGTTAGAGCAGAATTACTTTATGACACCCGTTGTTAAGTGTAACTGTTAGTTAGTTAATTTGTTCTGTTGCGGTCGAATTTCAGCTTACGCTGTTGACAACATTCGGACCCGGCAGAAATGACTTCTACAACTGAATATTATAATCTGTATGACGTGAAAAGAGTAATCAAGTCAAACAAATCTATCTGTGTAGAAAACAATGTTTCACATGAACAGGCTGGGTCAATTTCATAACACCAGCTAACTGAAACGAAATAACCATAATCATCAAACAGATGACTAATAATTATGAAATCGACAATTAACAATTGTTCATCGAGTTCAATGTCATCGTATTCAAAGTGTGTATTCTAAATTACAATTTCAAACAATTCAAACAAAAACGAAGAAAAGCTGGATTTGTTAAGAGGGACAGGGAATAAAGGAGTTAATGAAATTAAGGGATTGAACTCGGGGACGCGGGAACCCGTAACGGCCATGTCCAATTTAGGTTTCTTGAAATATGTGGAAACAGACATTGGCGAGCGAAGTTATGAGAAAAAATTAGTTCTGGAATTTAATATAGGCGGGGTGAGAAGAACGGCTTTAGACAGACTGACACGCATACATTGCGCTTTTATAAGCCCTTTACAGAACTGCGTCCACGGGATAATAAAGGAGTCTACTTGGTTTTGAAACTCCCTATGTTTTCACGTTAGCCAAACCGTGGGTTGAGTAGTAATTTTGCTCGAAGAGACAGGAAGAAAAATGTATACTTTTCTTCGTTTTTCAGTACTGGTTGCGGTAGCGGCCGCTGGGATGGCGAGCTACGTTGATACCGATGCCGGATCCCCGGAAATAAAGAGGACAGAACGCAGAGGTAAACAATCAATATTCAAAATTCCGAAATCTAGGATACCACATCGAAATTCTAGGAGGTAGAAACTCATCTCAAAATCTCTGTCCGTCTTTCTTTTTTACGCAGCCCGTGCTATCCTGTGGACAATTAGAAAGAATAATGTCGCTGGCGTAAGATATATCTACAAACGAAAAACTGAAATCGTATTATAATCCTGTCAATTGTGAAGCTGCCTGGAAGAATGACCCGACTGATGGGCTCTGGCCTCACAATTGGGTCATTTCTCCATACGCCGACTCAACTAGCAGACAGCTAACAGTAGCGCAAACAGTACACAGTAGTACTGTTTGCTGTCCTAATGGGTACTTTGAGCACTACTAATATCAGTCATTTTTGTTCCATTTGGACAGTGCAAACTATTGGACACATCATGTATCAGTCACTCTCACTGCTGTGACAAAACGAACCGATGCATTGGCAAACCCCGTGCTCATGTTTGCAAAAAGGTATTCGCCCACACCCAGCTTTCATTTCAATTTCGACCACCAATTCATTGTAATGACACCCCCAAATAGAAATCCATTTTATTATTTTAATAGTGCAAAGGTGTTGGCGAAAAGTGCAATGAGCCGGTGGAGTGTTGTTACGTATACTTGTGCCAGAATGGAACATGTTTGGTTCGCCATGTTTTTTATCTTTAGTTTTTATTAATAATTCATCGACTCGAGACCCGAAGCTCGTAAGGCATAGAATCTACTATCGACACTGAATCGAACTGAACTGAGCCGAAATTATTTGAATTATTCCTTCACTATTTCGTCTTCAAGTATTCGTTAAGTGTGCTGGCCAGTAGGCCAGTGTTTTTCCGCAAAAAATGAATATTGAGAATTTTTACTTGTCATCTCGGATTCGCTGTCTCGTCTAACAAAAGAAAACCAAGCAACATGAGAATTTTACCTACACCCGCCATACACTTTTTTACACCATTTGGCATTCCCTGAAATAAAGAAAGATAAAATTCGCCTGTACAAATGAAGCACTTATCACCGCTTCGTATTTAGACTATACCTATTGCCATAATATATTACTAGTTAAGGTGATATCCATTGCGTTAATAATTTTTCATCTCTCTGTTATTTCTTTGTTGTTGAAAAAAAGGTCCGAATGTTGATAACAGTTTTTTGAAACTCTTGACCTGAATAAAAGAAATTAACTAACTAACTAACTACTTCTTTTGGTCTATCTCCGAAAATTTCATGAATTTCATCTTCGGAACATCCTTTCGGCGTTTTACGGGATAGAAAAGGCTGTTCATGGGGGAACACCAGAAGATTTCAAAAAACTCGAGCGGTGGAAAGTGGAAATTTCTCGTAGTAGAATGAAATCATGTGATTCATAATCTTACTCTTTGCTATATAATTGCATGTATGTTATACACACCACGTAGCCACCAAGCGGTACTCTTAGTAGTGGGGAAACTTTGCTACCCAGTTGAACCCGGTACGCATAGTAGTAGTTAGTAGTAACACCGAAAATTGTTAGACCTCACAGGGGTATCCCAGCAGTAGTAGTAGTAGTAGTAGTAAGTGAGGAACAGGGTTGGGTGATTAATCGATTTTACTTAGAGATTAAGGATTAATGATTAATATTATCATGCCAAATGATGGATGCAATTAGCATGCTACTAGACGATGTCAAAAAGTTAGTCAAAATTGATGTTGTAAATCAGTCCTCTTTCGATACACTGAAGTCCAACATGGCTGCAATCACTGGTGAACTTCAATCCGTGAAATCCCAACTTGTTGAAACTAAGCAGTTGTTAAATGAACAAACAGTGAGAGTTGAGATTACAAAAAACCTACATGATAATTGCCGCAAATACTCGTCTAAAAAGTGTGATCATGAGTTGTCTGAAAGGAGAAATCATGTCATTGTGACAAACTTTCTTAAGGAGAAATTGACTGCCGAACTAAAAGACATCGTTGTGATCCCACTTCGAAAACCTACTCCAAATAAAACTGTCCCTTTTCTTGTCAAGTTGGCACACAGTGAAGATAAAAGACAAATTATCTCCAATTGTTATAAACTCTCCGGTGCAAAAATTGGCATAACCGCTGACCTGACTCCTGAAAAGAGACATCGCAAGGCCCAGCTACTTCCCACAGCAAATATATTGAAACATCACGGAAACAAGGTACACTTCAGAGGGGATGTGTTGTTTGTGAATGGTGAACATCATTGTAATTCGTAGCGAGACTAAATTACTTCAATAATGTCAATTGTTTCAATTCAAAATTGTGTTAGCAATAAGGTCTACAGCTCTTTTTGTATTCGGCTTTTAGTTAATTCAAAGTCTTAATTTATCATTTTGAACCAGATTGTGCTTCGTCAGTTTGGAAATTGGTACGAATATTTAGTGTTTTGGTTGAAGACGTACAATTTTTGTTAATACGTAACTAATTCAAATGTTAATCTTTCGTTTGTGTAACTATTTATCTAGAAGGTTATCATGTATATTAATACTAGTTTACAACGCAATTGACCATTGTTTTGGGTGGTGTGATGAATAAATAAATAAATAAATACCATTATTTCCAAGGAACTGAACACCCGTAGTGCCGTAGTATATAAAACTAAATAAAATATTGGAGAAATAGAAGTATCAACCGAATTAGATGTATTCAATGGTAGTTTTCTTATTTCAAAAATCAGAATCATGAATATTTTCTAAAAATATAATTTTTTTCACAATTTGAAAATATTTTTTTTAACGATTTTCGGAAAAAAATTATCAACAATTTGTCACTAATAACTAATTTTGATTTTTTTTTCAATTTTTTGTTTACTTTCTACTACTAAGGGTAACTTTAATTCACTCCTCACCTATTATTACTAGGGTCTCCTGGAGGGTCTAACACTTTGCTGCATTTTTACAACTAACTGAGTCGCATAGTTTTCCTACTACTAAGGGTACCTCTTGCTGGTCTAGCTACTTATTGTGTTTAACATGCATGCAATTATAGAGCCCAGATTAAGATTATGAATAACAAAATGTCATTCTACTACGAGAAATGTCCACTTTCCATTGCCCTAGGTTTTTGAAATTTCTCCTGGGGTCACTCCATGAACAGCCTTTTTTAGCCAGTAAAGCGCCGTAAGGATTTTCAGAAAATGAAATTCGTGGAATTTTCTGAGATAGCTAGTTCATGAAAAAAGTGCTTGATTTATGCTGAAGAATTTTAACTTTTTTCATGTCAGGGGATGTCAAATTGTGTGAAAAAGGGTATGGTGGGTTTAGGTGAAACTCTCATGTCGCGTGTTCCCTTGTGAGAGGGTATGGATGTTAATTTTTGGAGGTTGCTTAGCAACAGAATATAATTAAAATATTACAATGCCCCTTTTTAGTGTCTAGGATCAAGTGCCGACATGCCTGCTAGTGTATATATTATTCACAATCTAAACGAGCCTTTCATTATATACTTTCAGCGGCACCAACCAGTGATTTTCGAAGTTGAGCACATTATCATTTCATAACTCATGCCAATATAAAATTTAATTTTCTGGCATCAGACTTACGGCTTGTTTTCATTGTTGGACGTCGGTCCTTCGCTTAATCTTTTGTTGTCGAATACAAATGACTTCTAAGGCTACAAGTTCCCGACATCGATGATACATCCGGTTCGTCTGTCCATTGTAGTGCAGGAAAGACGGAGAGCCGTGCGGGAGTGACGGGACGTGTTGTGGAAGTAGTATCTGTATTAACAAGACGTGCGGGCCAGTAAGTTTTTCAAGGCTTTGTAATAACAAATTTCTCGAACTTCAATTTGTTTCTGAATCTATTTTGTTCAGTGCAGCTTTGCGGATGAACCGTGTGAAGACGAATTTGGTTGTTGCAACGGAAGATGTAACAAGGAGAAGAAAGTTTGCTATGTAAGCAAAGTCCGCCTTGAATTCGCTAACCACCATTGAATCATTGCCTCTTAAACAATTTTATCACAAACTAAACTTGTATATTTAAAACAAACTTATAACAAAAAACAGTGCACATTGGATGGTCTACCCTGTGCGAGCACCCGCGAATGCTGTGCAGGTTCCATGTGCTTTAATCTTGTTTGTGATAGAGTAAGTAAACAAATATCGGTCGATATTAACAAAAATAACAAAGGAAATGGACATTTCTAGAATTTGAAATCATGTTGTTCTGTGTGTATTTTCAGTGTGTAAGGTTCAGTAACAACTGCCTCCATGATAATGAATGTTGTAGTAAGAATTGCTCAATGGGGGTTTGTGATGTAAGCTCAACGTTTGAAATTGAAGTATTATCAGTTCTTAGAATTGAATGGATTCCTCTGACTTTTGTGTGCAGTGCAAGAAAAAGATTTCGAGAAAGAAGCGATGCACTGATGACTAAGGAGATCTAACGACACACAATATAAATAAGCATTATAAGGATGTTGTTCACTCGTCATTAATCAATCATTCAAAGATTAATAAAATGAGATCCATGATTTGATCTAATTTTCGCGTTAAAAACATATTCTAGGATCTATATCGTCCCGTCACCGATTCGCCACAAACGCGATAGCGAAGCGTTTATTTTGTTTTATCGGGTATCGGTTTTCCCGCACTTTGCTATAATCGGGTCATGCATCTGAGGAAAATTGATTTTTTTTGTTGGATTGGGGTATATTTTATCTGCTGGTGATACCATGGGTAATCTAGATGATGCAGAGTGCAGCCCACAATTCCTACTTTATTTATTCTGTCTTTTAAATCCGTTCCTAGAACGAATATTTGAGAATATGAGGGGAATTGCTTATTTTCATACCTGTTTTCTCCAACTTCTATCTCTATTTTACCCTTGGATGTCTATCGTTGTAACAACGGCTCGTACATTCTTTTTCGCTTTCCAATGAGTCAGTTCATACATATTATGCGATTGCTGATCATAAGGTCTAGGATCTCACAATGAGCCGCAGGTATGCGAAAGTACGGGTGACAATGAAAGCCAGAACGAATGGAAATGTCAATTAAGTGTATATGGACAAATTGTGCTGATGTATTAGCATTAAACCAAATCTATTCTAACAACTCATCAAGAATACGATTTTTGGAATATTTACTCAATTCTCAAATTATTAGAAATTATTAAAAACCCGTCACCAATACAAACAATCCTTCGAAATTGAATTCGGATACCAAATTGATGAACCAGATTTTTGATTTGAACCTAAAGTTTCAAAGTTCAGTTTTATTCAGATGTCTTGCCAGGTCAACAATTCATTAATAAAATTAACGAACAGCTGCTCACCCCTCGGTGACAACATATAAATAAATCAATTAATTTTTTTGAATACCTATTAAAATATTACGGGAAAAAACATTTAATTACGAAATCAGTACGAAATAGCCTAATCTCAAAATAATTGCTTTTTTCTCGTCAATTCTCTGAATTGAATTTTCATACGGTGTTTCATCGCTTCTGGTTAATTTTAAAATTTTGTGTTTCGCTGGTAACGAAGGAATTAAGGTGAGTCGGACTAACCATACGTATCAATCAATTATTTAATGGATCATATGCACTCGCTAAATTACAATTCAAAGAACTAATTAATAATATTAAGAAACTATAGAATATAATCACGGGCTTTCAAGCTGCACTTAGTCATTTCAACTGATAGTATAGTATTCTCAATATTTTTCAATAAGTTATTAATAAAGTTCTCTCGTCACGAAATACATATTGCACGAGTCGTTTTTTCTTCATTACCACAAAATTTTACGTATTTCTCAATAAAAGTTTATCGGAGAATCAGAAAAATTAATTATACACGGTCTTCTGTTATTTCTTGCTGAGGACATGGCACGTATTTGTACAGCTCAGGTACACGTTAAATATTCCTCCTCTGTAATGGCTGTCATCAAGAAGAAGACGGTGAGAGTTCAACTCAATACTTGAAGCGCTGACTTGAATCAATTTGACGAAAGTATTCTTCACATTCTCCAAAGTGATGAAACTGCTCGTTACATTTTTCAATGTCATTTCCCTGGTCTTTATATTTGTGAGCGTCAGATGACTCGTCTTCACATTGTTGAGTGTCATTCTATTACTTGCCGTAATATTCTCCCAGTTGATGTGGGAACTCTCCGCATTCTTCATTTCAAAATTGCGGCAATTGATATTTGAAAGTCTGGAATGACTTGTGTGAATCTCGTACATTATCAAATTCCTGGTCTTCAGACTCGTGACGTCAAGATGACTCGTATTGACTTTCCTCAGCGCGGCGCTGACCGTGTTCACCCTTGAAAGATCTAAGAAACTGGTTGTAATGTTGTTGAGAGAAAATCGTGTTGTGTTGATGTTATTCAAGCTGTAGTGCGGTTGATTGATGTTGTTGACAGATAGCGCGGAGCTGCAAACCACGAAAATAGCGACACCGAAGCCCAAAGCAATTACGATTCGTCTTGTTATTGACATGGTAAAATTTTCTAACTTCTGCAATAATTTGTAACGGACTGACCAAAAAATTTAAACGGAACTGAATGTTTCAGTGCTTTGCTTGTCAATATATAGGAAAATGTGTGGATGGTTCAGTTCACAGGTTTTGTAGTGAGTCAGATTTTTTGTGAGCACGTTGTGCGATTTAATATGTAAGTTTGATTGATTCTTATCAAATTCGCTTCTCAAGAAATTGCTAAGGTTCCGCAAAGGTCAGAAGTCAAAGTTGGGAGAAGCAAAATGTCCATTAGAGGATTTCGACTGAAGTGAAAAGGATTTGCACAAGAAACCTTGAGTTTCATTGCATGATATTCTAACAAGTAAAGCTCACGACATGACGGGTTAACCTAGATCTGTCATACACCATATGGAATCTCCTGACATGAAAACAGTTAAAAGTCGCCCGCACAAATGAAGTAGTTTTCTTCGGCCATTCTCCGAAAATTTGGTCAATCAGTTTCTGGGACCCCTGTGAAGATTGAGAATTCGTCAGTTAAAGTACATGCATTTTCTATTTTTCATTTTGTGTCAATGTTGAGAGGTGAGCGAATACACTACACATGTTCTTCACTTTTTCAAAATTCAAATGATTTTATTGCTGAAGATTTTGAAAGCATAGAAAAGAATTAGAACACAAAATGATTTTGATTTTTTTCAAAATATGTTTTAATGTATTCGACGGTCACCGCAAAATAAAAAAGTGGGACTTTGGCTGGTGAGACCTCCGGAGCAATTTGACCAACACTTCGGAGAGAAGTCTAAAGAAATACTTCATTTGTTGAGACGACTTTTAGCAGCTTTCATATAAGTAAGTCCCACATGCTGTGAAGAAGTGTATGGGGTGTCCAGATGAAATTGTCATGTTTTAATCTTCCCTTGTAAGTGATTTTCCCCGAATATGGAGTGACTAAAGGTGAGAGTTTGAACTTAACAATCCACTGCCACTTTTATCACGCAATTTATTAGGTTCACGTGTTTACTTTCAATTAGATCTGAAACTTTATTTTGGTTCGTTGATTTCTTGTGTCGTCCGATATTGTGAAATTTGGAACAGGATAAGAGAAATGATTTGTTGTTAGAGAGCAATGTACCAGCGGCTGCGAAACGCGACAATTTTATTTCGTGTAAGTATTTTCATTTTCCGTCCAGTTTGTTATTGATGATGATGATGATGTTGGGAGTCGGGGGTTACACGACAACAACACTAATTGACATGGCCAGTGGCCGAATCAAGCACTTTCGTTTATACACCTCTTTACTTGGTTTCCGTGTGTTTGGGCACTTCGTCACTTTCTTTTTGTCATCATCTGTTATTTACGGGTTTGTCGTTCAGCTAGTGTGGTAGGTTTCACCATTTAGGGAAAGATATAATAATATACAGGGGATAATAATGGCCAGCGGCCCACTCAACCAGGGGGAAGAATATAATACACCAGGGGTTCTCTTGTTACGTAGTTAGTCTATTTCGGAGTACTTTACATAGGTAGT
>JAQGCA010002951.1:0-12775 GCA_034698945.1 Protaphorura quadriocellata | reverse complement strand
ATTTTTGTACATTCTTGGGTTACCAAAAATGATAAAAAACACTTTCATTTTATTATTAGATATAGTATTTTTCTCTGGGATATTGTTCAGAGAATGGAGTATCAAAAACATTATTTTTACCAGGACAGTCCTTCTATTCTGACGGAATTTTTTGAGTATGATGTCTGGGATTTGATTTTGATACTTTTGTTTGGAAACTTTGAGTTCTTTTTTAGACAGTTGTTCCTTTTTTTTGGTTGGATTCTTTATTATTTTTTAGATTTTATTAAAACCTTGGATTTATTTTTTAGAATTTGGACATCTGCTGGCAATATCAGAAACTTACATGTCATTTGGCGATGGCTAGATTTATTTATGTTTATTTTGAGTACGAGAAAAAAAACTAAAAATGTATTTCATTTGGATTTGACAAGGGCTCGCCATGTCTCGTATTTAAAATATATTTGATTGAAACAGTTTTTATAAAAAAAAATTATCGTCCTCGTCCGTAGTTGGTTGTAGAAAGCGATTTGGATTTTTTTAAAAATTATTTTTGAGATTTTTTTAAAATCTTGGATTTATTTTTTAGAATTTAGAATCTGCTAGCAATGTCAGAAACTTGGCTGACATCTGACAATGAACGAATTTTTATGTTTATTTTTATTTTGAGGACGAGAAAAAAAACTAACAATTAATTTTATTTGGGTTTAACAAGGGCGCGCGCACTGACTCGAATTTAAAATATTTTTTTGATTTAAAACGGAATTTTAAAAATAAATAAATAATAGTTGTCGTCAGTCGGCTGAAGAAAGAGACTTGATTTTTTTTTGAATTTTTTAAAAATAAAGTTTTTTGGATTTTTTGGGGAGGCGGGCGATTTGGACATCTGCTGACAATGTCAGAAACTTGGCTGGCATCTGGCATCGGACGGATTTTTATTTTTTAATTATTTTTTTAAATTTTGCCGCGAGATGGCAGCCTTGACTTTAACTTACTTTGCATTAGGTAATGCACTGTAATGTATTTGGAGTTTTTCGGATCTGGCCGCCAGATGGCGATGTTTTAGCATGGCTCGGCATTGCATGGCTTTGCTACGGCTCGGAGTTATACATGGGATGGCATGGGATGGCTTGGATCGATATTTTACCCGGGCTCTATGCTTGCACTTGCATTTCATTGCTCAATGCTTAAATTTTTTTTGGAATAATCAATACTTGACTTCCGTCGCTTGATGCCTTTCCTACCCTACCTACTGGCGACGTCCCATGTTCACAACCATGATCACCGGGAACATGCTCACGCTAAATAATTAATAACTTTGGGTTTTATTTTTACTGCATGGCTACTGTATGGAAAACTATTCAATAAAGAAGAGTTCCTAATAAACTATGCGCTGAATCAATACATTTTTGACATTCTTTTATTGGGATATGTTGAAACATTTCTAACTAAATGCCAGGAATGACTTGCGAAGTAGTGGCCAAATATGCACCGGAGATGGTAAAAATACGGCACCTTCACAAGTGATTAGCGAACTAGAATCCTCAATCCAATCAACATACAGCTCAGAATTTAAAATTCTAAGCCAAATCATAATTATCGAAAATAATTCCACAATCATGCGAACAGACAGAAAATTGGGTTAAGTTAGGTACACAGCTCCGTAGGAGCTGAGGTTTGGTTACCAGTTAAGCTTCGATAGAAAACATTCATAACATTCGTTACACAGTGTTTGCGACAAGATGCCCATTTTTCCTGAAGAGCTCAGAACGTCAACAGAAGGTTAATGGTAGAGTCGAATACGTTTCTGAACGCATCTAGCCTGGTTTCCTCGTCCAGACGGCGCAGTGAGCCTATCCAGAGCGTTATTGGCGGTAAACCAGCCAGGACCCTCCGAGTATACTCAGTCTGAGGCAACTCCTTTCTGGATCGTAAAACCGTTGCTGCGAGTTCGACTAGATTTGTTCCGCGGTTGTACACAATGATAAAGGTTAGTACAACTATAATATTAATTAACATAAGATATCCAAACATAAAAATGTTCAATTCAATGCGAATTAATATAAAATTCAAAGCAATGATTCCGACTGAAATGGTCGCCGTAAAAAATGGAAAGTACAAGTCCCGTACGCATTGGTTCGCCTGTGTAATTATATAACCGAAGCATCTGTAATGATTGACCCAGTCTGCCTGTTTGTTGAAGTATGTCTCGCATTCCGTCGATCTGAATACGCGAGATTAGTATTATATTTACTTCAAGTTCATCAAAAGTTTTGATACGTAGGAATTTCTAACCTTAATGCTTCAACCATGTCTAAGCCGACGAAGAATAATGGAAATGCGATAGCTTCATAGATACACGTGGATGCGACAAACGATCCAAAAGTGACACAATTAAGGATATCCATTGAGGTGAAGTACACCATTGTTGTTTTCTTCCAGTCACTTATAATGCCATCGAGTTCTATATCGCAGGTTGGCAGAATATAGGCGAAAACATGCCATTTGCAGTCCACCATGTAAACAAGTGCACCACCGCATTGTAGAGAACAAGCCCAGCCTACGAAAAGCCATAGCATATAAGCTCCGTACATGTCAGCGGGCGGGCGGGTACATTTGTGGAAATCTGCGACACAGAAATTGACATTTTTTTGCATTGAAACACGTTGTTGGAGTCAAAACAAATTACTTTTCATAACAATCATCATCAACCTTTTACCGCAACATTTTAGTGATAAAATCAGACGTTTTAGGTATGTATACCGCTACAACTATCTGATTTAAATACATTAACTACCGTTAAACTTGGTGACGTAAAAGTTGAAGCCTTTGAGGAGGGCCACGAGTACTTCACGCTTCCACATTGTGTGCAAATGGAAGAACATGCTTACGAAAATGAGCATAGAGTGAACGAAGCGTACTACGTCATTTACTTGAGTGATATCAAATCTTCCGTCGAGAATGTCCAGCCCAAATTTGACCAGCGACATTCCGTAGACAAAGACCATGCAAGAAACTGTGACATAGTATCGCAGAATGTGGAATCTTGAGCTTGTAGTGTGAACTTGAAATTTACTATCCATATACGCAGGTAGGACACCAAAGTAAAAAGCGTAGTTGACTATGACTCTCTGAGCCTGATGAATTCTGAGTTGAGACTTTGATATCACTACTTTTTCATTGACTCTATCAATGGCCGTGTGAACCAATAAATCAGACGTTGTGTTTGGGACCATGTTGAAAACGATTCCAATGTTCTTTAAACGTAAAATGTATTCACGCACATGAGATAATTTTGATAATGAATTCTACATCGTTTCCTGTCAGTAAATAGCGAGCGAAAATATTTGTTCGTATAAATTGACCTGATTTATTAACTTTAAACAATAACCAAAAGTAGAAAGATTCTTACTAGAAAGAAAAATTTGGTAGCAATCTCATTAGATGGGATTAAATATCCACTTTAGTACGGTCTATTGAAATTTCTGCCTTTCGCCTTCGCCCAATGTACTCTTGAGGTGTGTTCACTTTTAATGAATTGATGCGTTCTTATAATTTACTGAGATCATCCGAAAGCACTACCAATACGAAATCTGTTATGCATGTTGTGCTGCAAGACCACAATGGAAGGTATTATTATTACGGTCTAGTTGCTCCAGAGGGCGATAAAAAATTCGCAATTTTTTATCCTATAAAGTATAGAATTCAATCTAACGTTTCAGGTAGTTCATAAGTAATAGAATTGGCTTGAAATCTTTATCTAGTAAGTATTTCGAAATACGAGCTTACGAATTCTTGAATAACCAAAGAAAACTCATGGGCGGAACATGTCATTACAACATTGAGAAACTGAGAAAGGAGGGAGACATTGAGAAATAGTAATAATTAAATATTTAGTATGGAATTAGCAAGTCTGCTCTCCATGCCTGCCGGATCAAAATCGTCGGACACCCACTTATTATTCTTCTCTTGCCTATCTTATAGTTACATGGACGGTTTACTGCACATCCAGTTGTTTATAAATATATGCAATTTGAATTGTACATAATCTTATTCGGGAAATAATGGGAACACAATGCGCGGTATTGCGTGATAAATTACTTTTTGTAAACAAGTCCACTGCGAGATAGAAATCCCTTGCCTTTCTAGAGGACAATTTTAGTAAAATAGAATATCAATAATTTCTTCGAAAGAGACCTTAATTAGCGAGTTAATTTATATGTAGAATAAAACAAATATCACCAGATGGAAGATCCCATGTACTTTTCACCATAAAACAAGGTATTGTGACCCAATAACTACATTATGACCCTGGCAACGTTTTTTCCAAACTGTTTCACTTTGGCAACAATTCTCCTTGGCACACGGATAACGACATTTCAGCTTGAACCATTTATGTGACTTAATTATTCCATCAGGTAAAAGCATTCTAAATAAATTACCGCAACGGTTTCTCCAAACTGTTTCACCTTGGCGACAATTCTCTTTGGCACACGGATGACGACATTTCGGCCTGAGCCACTCATGTGACTTTATTATTCCACCAGATAAAAGCATTCTAAATAAATTACCGCAACGGTTTCTCCAAACTATTTCACTTTGGCGACAATTCTCTTTGGCACACCGATGACGACATTTAAGCTTGAACCACTTATGTGACTTTATTCCATCAGGTAAAAGCATTCTAAATAAATTACCACAAAGAAAAGCCCGGACAATATTTCGTCATGTTTTATTTTTATTTGCTCCAAACCACATTGAATCTAAATTATTGAGCGCTTACCCAACATTAAGAGAAATCTGAGAGTATTGCGAAAAGACTTCCTGAACTTTGCTCTTTCTGTTAGTGCTGGGCGAGGGCGCATGTGCCAGCAATCTTACGGTCACTATTTTACAACCCTTGCCTACCGGGCCGTAGGCCGGGCTAATTGTTAGTATGAATTATATGAATAGCTAGAGGGGTGGTTCATTCGGTAGGATCTTCCTTTGTCAAAATTTTGAAGGATGGGAATTTATTTTTCTTTGTCGAGGTAGAAGATCAGCATTAATGGTTCATAATTTGTACTTCCTTTTAGGGTCACTCAGTACACACAAAAATCACAAATCACGAAGACTAGTGAATTTCTATTTTTTTCCAAATAGAATAATCACGTGTCCAAGGTTTTTTCCTTGCTTAGCCCTTGAGATCAGTAAGTCATATCTATACCATGGAGTTTCCTTACCTCAATCACTGCGGCCGTCAGTCGTATACAGTGGCGGATTAGTGGAATGGGGTTACGGCCAGACTAGCCTGATCTGGACGGAATGCTACCGGAAAGTACGGAAGGAATACCTTTACATTTTTATTCAATGCGAAGGCAGTCAATTGACATATCAAAGCCACTCGGTCCTGGTTAACGATGTGGGTCTGGCTGAATAAATCAAGAGGGACTGGTCCTCCTATAACTCAAAAATCATATCTCTAAGCAGATATAACGTTTTCCCTTAGACTTTAGAGAGAAATTCTCTAAACCAAATGGAAAGTGAATGACTATAACTATGACAAGTACAGTGTGTACGTGAGTCAGATGGAGATTTTTTTTGCATAACATTACTTGATGTTTCGTGGATCTTGTGAAGCTTCTCTGTACATTATTATTTTGTCGATGGTAGGACAGAAATGAGAAAATTGTGAGGAAAATATTTGTTCTCATTCGACGGAAAAGTCAGTATAGGAATAAAAATAAAGATCCGGTCATCTCCAATTGAATCATCATCAATTGGAGATGACTGGATTGTCAGGGCTTATACCCTGCCAAAAATATCCGAACGGCACGTGCCAGGAAATGTAAAGAGAGCGGATTTAGTTTGCACAATCTTAGGTAAAAATAGTACGTAGGAAGTGAAAACATGCAAATTGTCTAGCTCATGTATTTTGGTAGCGTTACTGTAAAAGGTAATGTAAGCTGATAGACCGACCAAATATAGCGAGTCAGTTTTCGCCCGTCTGCAGTAAGGACAAGTTGAGTCCAATCTTACGTATTAAGGTTCAGTAAAGTATTCCGTTTAAAAGTACGCGAACTCTCAGTTAACGAAAGGGGGAAAGCAAACTCCTCAGTTAACAAAGCAAGATCTTGTTAACGCTCAGTTAACAGAGTGAGATCCTGTTAACCCTCAGTTAACAAAAGGGGGAACATTGAAGAGATGATTAACTTGACTTCTACACAGCATATAGAACCGGGTAAAATTGGAGTGTACGTACTATGATGTTTTCTTGTTCTCTTTCTCTTTCCTTCTCCGTTGAACTGAACTAAATAAATTAATCTCAATCTCTCTTCATATGCAAGTCTATCAGTCCATTCATTTCATCTCACTCTAATATGTTGACCTTCGCGTAAACCAAAGGACGGACCCGCTAATTGAGGAAACACCTTATGGTGCTAGGCCTCATATGGATCTTTATTTTAATTCGTCCAAAAATATGGAGAAGATTCACTTTCACCTGTCAATCGACTACCAGAAAGTGTCTCAGTAATTACATATTTTAATATAGAAATTGTTAAATTGTTAAAATGACATGAAAATGCGTCAAACTACTACAGGTAGAGATTTCAATTTATTTCAGTCCGAATTGTTTTTCTAAACGCATTTGCAATTAGCAGGAAGTTTGTCATTAGGCAATGTGCATAATTTATATTTAAGTTGGTAGCTGATGCAAGCGTCCGAGCACTGGACTAAATAAACATAAATTCGTAACATTAATTAAAATTCTCCTACCACGAAATATTAAAATTAATTCCATATTGACATAAAACTTACCAGGGCAGTTTACGCAGCCAGCCTGACCGATTGTGTTTCGGGCTCCATCTTTGCCACAAGTGATTCCATCCTTCACATTAAAACCATTGTTGGCGTATACGACTAAATCCAAAATTTCAATTACAATAATCTTGAATCCTAAAGAATTTTTTTACCAAATAAACTACCAGTTAAGACGAGAACTAGCACTAAGAGAATTTGACCACCACGATACACAATTCCGATTGAATTTCTAAATTATATTTTAGTTTGGACAGAATAGATTTGACCAGACTGGCACGGTTGATAAATTTGAACTAAATCTTCAAACTCTGTCTGATTTATGAAAATTCGTGTCAGCGTATGAAATATTATGTTGGACATTGTTCAAGTAGTCGAACTTAAAATTAATCTAACATAACCAAATGCCATTTTAATCGAGTCGAAACTAATTGTTACTACATAATTGGTTTCTGTGCAAAAGATTCATACAAACTACAGTACAATTCTAATGGCAGAATAGTATATAAAATACAATTAACAACAACAGTAAAACAAAAGAATTGAGGCAATTCATGATTTACCATACTCGCGGCAACATATTCCGTGTGAAGCAGTTATAAAAGTTATCAGTCAATAAAATAGAATTAGTTGTATTTTTTAACTATCACACTGGATTTATTCTACTATATTTTATATCTACATACGGACGTAATATCAAATTACAAACACCATTTTCTAATAACCATGCCATGAACGATAAAATAAAAAACAAAATGTAATGAACCAATTTTATTTTGACATAACATATAGCGGCTCAGTGGTCTAGGGGTATGATTCCTGCTTTGGGTGCAGGAGGTCCCGGGTCAATTCACATCCACATTTGATTGCTAGTCAGATTGACCGCTCAACTATCCCGGTTGAGCCCAATCCTTTTTGCCTTCGATCATATTTCACAAACATTTCTACAGACAGACATGGCGAAACCAAAAAAAAAGAGATCCTCCAAATTGAGAATGAATACGCTTCATGCAAGTTCGTCCAGATTACTGTAAGTTGACACAATGAACTAATTAAAAAGTGATTGAATTACGTGCGACGGTTGATAATTTGACCTTAGTCAGTTTTAACCCATTAATTTAATTAAAGTAGGCTAAAGTAAATTCATCAACCCTCGTACTTCATTCGATCGCGTATCAATTAGTTCATTGTCTGAACTCACAGTAATCTGGACGAACTTGGATCAAATACGTATTTAATCACGATTTGGAGGATCAATGTTTACTTGGACAGACTAATTTAGTTCAGTAACCAAGCAATCAAATATGGAGGAATACCCAAATCATACCAATTCTTTCATTCCATTTCACAGTAGAGTCTAGTCTTTTAGCACTGCCCAGATCGACACATTGACTGGCACGGGTTCAAATCTTCATATACGCAGAATTATGGCTCCAGTCGTTAGTAATAATAACGCTCTTAGTTAGCTGGACTGGTATCACATCTTAGTTATAGCAAAATATTTTGTTTAAGAATTTATAATATTGAATTGTGCCAAAAATGTCACGTTTCCAAATATAAAATATCAGAGTTTATGAACGTCGCGTCCAGTGGAGAAAGCATTGTCAATTTCTACACACCATTCTTCATCCTCTGCTTTATATTATTAGTCAACGAAAAATAATTATGCGGTTAAGTACAGTACATTCACGCGAACTCAAATCAATAATCTAATCACATTTTGACCCTCATGTTGAACACATTGAGAAATATTATGCAATTTATGGTACACGAATTTTTATAGAAAAATTTTATTTTCGGATGATTCGCGCTGGGATCTTTATATATCTTACTGTTCACAAATAAATGGTGCCATGACGTGTCGGTGTTAATTTGCGCGAATGGTAGCGATGATCATACTACACTTCACAAGTAACAAAGTTATCAATAATTAAATCGTACTTTGTAGGAATTACGGGAATTTCTATCCACTTCATCCACATTAAAACATTGTTCATGACGTGAAGGAGTGGCTCGGTTCAAAGTTTTATGTCAACAATCGTTCTTAGAAAGTCATCTGTCTGTGACATACTCACCAAGGATTATAGGCTTATCGGCTCTGGTCACTGTTCCGAAAAAATTTCCGGGAATAAATTCTCTGTCTTCAATCTATTTTTGACGCTTTGTGATGAGTTTTTACCATTTTTAATTAAAAAAAAATTCCACGGAATTTTCCGGAAAGGTAACCGGAATCGAAGTCCACGGTGAAGAATGAGATCGTGGGGTTATGTTTAAATGTCAGCAACTGTATATTCAGTTCTCGTATACTGAGTTCCATTTTCTGTACATCGAATCGGTTCGGTGATTTTATGGTCAAGGTCGTCGGTACGGAGCGGAACCCGGTACCGACGCCGAATTATCCTTTCCACACTCGAATTCGAAGAAACGCGACCAATGCAGTAACTCCAACTTAATTTACTAAATTCGAATTAATGTTATCCTGGGGCAATGTGCAATTCCTACAAGCGCGCGGGAAATCCGTCTATTCTCAATCATTCACATTTTTGCCGTGTGTGTTTCTCGGTTCCAGTGTGCAGCCAGCGCAGTGCTGAGATCACTGACCGTTTTATTTTCAACAATTTAAGTAACGAAGGAACAAATATCGTTCGTCGCAAATCTAGTGCAATCGCAGGTAGACAAATGTCGTTCACCAAATTTCTCTCACCACAAAAGCGCAATCAGATCAAAATTTTAGAATTAATTTAATTTGTTTATTTCGAATTTCTAATATTGTTTGGTTCATTGGTAGTTAAAAAAAATCTATTTTTGTCAAAATTTCACAGAAAATTGAAAACGATGGCAGGATCTCTTTTGTTTCAGGAGAGGACCAAGACACATCATGGACGATTTAGTGTATGCCGCCAACAAGTTAGAAATCAATTCGGAAGAGACAAAATCTGTCAAAGAAGAAACGACCTCTAGAGGTGATGACCTTGACCAAGGTCACCAAAGTTATTTCAATTGGGTTGACCATGATAAATTTGAGGAATGCGGAGCCACAGTGAATGAAAAGATTGAGACCCTAGAAGTTCAATTCCTGGAGACAAGAGAGAATGAGGAAATTGCTCTGAAATACAACGGTGTGGAACTAATTGGGGACAAAGGATCATTGGCATTTGCTCATTTTTTTATTGGGAATCTGCCGGAGGCAAAAGCAACTCTGGCAGAAGCAAGAAATTTTATTCAGATTTGTTCAAGGAATAAATTCATGGATGAAGAATATTTGACTGGATTTGATTATGTTTTTGACTGCTTGGAATTATACTTGGATTCAACACCGGATGAAAATCCTGACCAGTGGTCAAAACTTCCTAAATTTGATGGATTCAGTGGAAAGTCCAAAGCCGGTGTTTTTGCATTGAAGTTTTATTTTTATCGTCAACTTCGGAATGATTTTGATGTACAACTTGAACTTTCAAAAAAGGTAATTTAAAAAAAAATTAATATGTATATTATTTTATAATCATTTATTAATGATTATTTTCCATTACATTACAGATAGTCTCACTTGACCCTGGGCACTTCGAGTGGCATTTGTGCAAGACGACCATCTTGCGTTACATGCGACGACAAGCCAGATACGACTCGGGTAAACTTTTTGACCCAGCACGTCTTGCGGATGAAATACATGAAATTGAATTGGCCAAATCTTTGGCTCCGGACGATCCAGGGTGTAAATTGGAGTATTGTCATTTGTTGGCTCAAATCTTAAATTGTTCGAAACGAAACTATCAAGACTGGCAAGTACCTTTGAAATCTGGCAACCTCGCGTTTTCATCTCTCGAAGATACCGTCGCATATCTTAAGCGACAGAGCAGGTAATTTAAAATACAGGGTCACGCATAACCTTTGTTCCCCTCGGCAGCCTAAACTGGAGAGCTGGACAAAAAGCGAGATACATATTTTGTAGAGAATCTTATTGCAGATTTAGTGAGCCATTCCGATTGAAAATCCGTTGCGCGTAGCGGCGCTGATGAGCGTGTTTAAGAAAGAAATAGAAAAGACTCCCAAAAGTAGGCTTTCTGCTCAAAAAACATGCCCAAAATAATTATTTTTTTCAACGTCGACCATTTTTGCAATAATTTTCTGCAATTTTGTTGGATGCCGAAAGATTGGCGAAATGCAAATGAGGTGAATTTTGAACTTGCTAAGTACGATTGTGGGCCTTCTCTCTCGTAGAAATAGACGATACGGCTGGATTGGGCTAAATATTGTGCGAATTTCTTTCAGTGACATTCTGGAACAGTACAATCAGTCCGTGAAGGTGAATGTGACGCTGGCAAACATTTTTATGAAGTGGATACCACGAAAGCACCGCGATTTGAATTTGGCGAAAGAATGTTTGCTCAGGGCGTTGGCACTTCATCCAAAGTCAAGCAATGCGAATCATCGTCTAGCCAATTTTTATATGGGACCTGTGAGTACGCAACAATATTACTGAGCACTACAGAAATCCATTCTGTCATACCATTCCAAAATTATTTCTGTTTTATTCCGTAGGATTCCTCCGACATTTCCGAAGCTGAGAAATACTGCATTCTGGCTGCTAAATATGACTCTCGGAATTTTTCGGCCGTAGTGGATTTGATACAAATCCTCTTATGTGACCCCGAGAAGAATAAGGCCCAACTTAGTGACCTCTTCGAGACTCACATCAATGAATCAACTGCATTCGAAAAAGGAAGAACTAAACCACCGTTCTTGAAAGGATTATTTCTCCATTTAAGGACTTGTAATGAGAACGACGCAACGGCGGATTGGCTCAAGGGACAAGAGATCACCAATCGGGATCTCCGTTTCGACGTTAGTATTTTGAATTTCGAAATAAAGCTCTGTTTATTTTTTGAAGCCCTTGTTCTCCACCTTTGTGAACAGGGTCGGACTGGCCATAAGGAAGATCGGGCAATCGCCCGGTGCGCCCTGAGAAATTTAACATTAGTGGCATGGAGGTAATTAAGGCGCCTTTTGCATTTGCCCCATGCCACTAATGTTAACTGCCTCTGCGCGCCCCTGTGCGCCCATGTGTTGCCAGTCCGGCCCTGTTTGTGAAGGTTCTACCCAAAAACTCGAACGTAGCCGCTGCCGCTAGAAATACGTAGGGCAAATGCACTTTGCACTTTGTGAGGTCATACGTGTCCGTGACGTATTCACGACGCCGCAAAGTTCATTTGTTTCTACCGGTCAAATGGTTAGGATAGATGAAATAGAACTTCCACAAAAGTTGTTCCGGCGGTCAAGACGACGTGTAAAAAATCAAACAGCTTAGGACTTTGTGGTGTACTTTCGAGAATAATTAATTCAACTCGTCATTTCTTCCACAGAGATTGTTCTACAGTCATGACCGTTACAAATGGCCAGCTGGACACCTGGCCATCCCTAAAATCCGCCAAACCGTACTATTTAGTATGGCGGACCCTAGATTCAGTGCCGGGAAAGAAGAGGGACTCCAGAAATTGTTAGCATTCCTCGATAAGGCTGAACAAAAGGAACATGCCGAATTAGTCATGAGAGCAAATCGTGATAGAGGGCGTGGTGGTGGTCAACGAGGTATATTTAGAGGTCGAGGTCGTGAATATCGCGGTCGTGGCCAAAATGGTGAGGCCTCACGTTGTCGCAACCACGGCGGAGCGTATCGTGGTCGTGGTCAGTCGGATGGGCAATACCGTAGATCTGGCGGTACCAGAGGTCGTGGTCGCGGCGGTAACGGTGACGGTACATCCGAGGGGAATTGCCGTTAATATGTGACCATGACCTACGTTTGGACTTTGGAATTACAAAAATTTATTTCATGGCGTATTTATAAATTGAGCATTCTTATTATTACCAATATAAGTATATTAGGGTATATATTGCGCATTTTTTTTACAAAATATATCCAGAATTATTGCGCCTTAATATTGCTCTGTACTATTACATTTTATTGGAATTGTCTGAAGATTTTGTATTTGAAATTAAAAAC
>JAQGCA010002950.1:0-12778 GCA_034698945.1 Protaphorura quadriocellata | reverse complement strand
AAAATTAATATGGTAGGTACACAAGGTCACAAGAATCACCTGGTGTTAATATGACCTCGCCGGGTGACCTCTGAGGGCACCAGAGGTCAAATTTTAAAAGTTGCTAAGAATAGTCTGAAACGTGCATAAATGCAACAAAAAGTGGTGGTCAGAGGGTGACCTCGGCCTAGGTCACCAAGGTCACATGCGGTAAATGTTGACGAATTTTGATGAAATTTTTGGGGTAGGTAGACAAGCTCACGAGGATCACCAAGTATTAATATAACCTAGCCAGGTGACCTTTGACCCAAGGTCCACCAGAGTTCAAATTCAAAAAGTTGCTCAGAATGGACTGAAACGTGCATAAATGAAATAATAATTGGGTTTCAGAGGATGACCTGGACCCATGTAACCATCTATCCATACGCAGTATCTTTGTGTTGCTATGAAGATTTCTATTTTGTATTAAGGCAACACACATCTACTCGGTCCTTAGAGCGTTTATTATTATTATTATTATTATTATTATTATTATTATTATTATTATTATACAACGCAGTAGTTCGTTGTAGGCACAAACAATCCCAAACTGCCCTGCATGATCCCTGCATGGAGTTTCAGACTGAGGGTTGCACACGATTGCAACATTTTGGATCATGGCGGAATGTTGAATGATTTCCCAAGGATAACCTAACCATGATTTCCGTACAAATAATTCAAAACTCTCAATATTCAAATATATCTCATTATCAATATCACTTTGATCTCACTCACAATCACAATTACAATTCTTGACCGTAACATGTATTTTAGTATCCGGGCTAAAAACAAACCGCGGGACGCTTTTTCGTAAACACCCTGTAGATGTATTTTATTTGTAACATATGGACAATGACACTTGCTGTTACCCATATTCTCACCAGGACGGTGTCACAATTTGAGACTGTATTATCTAAAAACAACTATATTTTTTGGACAAAAAATGAACATTATAATTAAATTGAATTCGGTTTCGTTCCACCGAACTGAATAGTGAGCTCCTCTGGTGAGATGATTTTACTGATGTACGTCGACCATTCTTTCCGATCGGCTGGAAATAATTTCAATGCCTTTTGAGTTCCAGAAGAAAATAGTGGCTTCACGAGTTGGACAATTGGGACAAAGGACCTGGGAACTGCATTAAAGAAGTCGAACTAATAATGATTCCTGATTAATGGGTACAATTTAATATTCTAATGACACTTCGTTATAACGTACCACCTCTACCGTTTTTTAAATGATATGAGTATTAAAAGAAATCACTTAATTAGGGCTGCATTCTGAACTTGTTGTCTATTCCGAGTTGTAAGATGACAGAATTCAGATATCACACATTCTTTGTCAAATGATGGATTCTCGTCTATTTCTACGCGGGAGAAAGCTTTTCACGTTGCCGCAAGTTCACAATTCATCTCATTATGACGAATACATTACTGCCCTATCACATTGAGCATCATTGTGGTACATATATTTCCTATATTAACGCAAATAGCGAAACATTCGCGATTTTTTTAGCGGTCGTGGTGCGTTACAATTGAGTTTTAGCGTAGTAACAGAAGAGGAATAAGGTTACGAGTTTAGAGAAGGATGTTGGCTAATAAATATAAAAATTACAGAATTAGAAACCAACCATTTATCCAAATGACGTGTTTGGCCATCAGCGGATGATAATTCTCGTAGTGGATGGCCCAGTCCAGAAATACGCGTACACCTATATACAGAATATACTCCTATGATTCCTAGATTTACTGATTTTTTTTTCAAAATGTATTACACTTATCAAAATCTTACATCGTAGGCATGTGTGTTGACGAATATTGAAGCGTTGCAAATCCATCATTGAGATTCCTTGGTAGACTGTGCCGTTGGATTTAATTGACGCCAATTCTATCCTCCGTTCTCCCCGTTCTAAAATTTGATCCCACAAACGAACCAACTTGTCAGCATTTCTACTCCCACTCAAAATTAATTGTCTCATGTCCAAAACAGTTGGGGAGAATGTAATAACTGTTGAAAAGTATATTTTTTTAATTATTCATCAAAAGTTATGTGTCAAAAGAATGTATGGAACTTACCAGGGTGTCCCTCATAGGCAAACGCAGTAGCCATGAATGGTATTACATTAAACTCAATAACAGTTTCATTCATGATTGAGTCAATGTTATTCTCCTTCCTCCATTTTATATTCTAGTATTTTAAGTTTGAATGTAATCGAGTTTTTACAAAGATTTCGATCAGATCAGATAATTCACATATTCACAGATCAGGCAGATTGAATATCTGATATTTTTGGGTTAATTTTGAAAGTTTGATTCAGAAATTTGATCCGAATGCAGAAATATGATAAAATCAGGCAAATATCAGATCTGACCGAAACTCTATTTCTACAACATAGTTCATTGTTTTGATTTACTTTTTGATACGCTTCGGTCGCCGCAGCTATGTCAAGATCTTTGTCTGAAAATAGAAATATTTTAGAACAGTCTGATTTAAATACCTTTCAAATTGCTTCAGCCCACATCGAAGGTGCGCCGATAAGAGTGAAATGTACATTTCGTTATTTCTCGCTTTTGTCCGCAAACTCATGAGTAGGTGTTAGAAAGATAACTTAAATTCTTATGAGCCACCCTGTAATTCTTACCTCTCAGCCACCGTATAAGGTAACTATCCAACTTCTGGAAATCTTGTGTATGGAGACCGCCAACTAAACCACGAAACTTAATTTTCAAACAAAACCTTAGAATTTAGACCAAGAATCTCTCAAATAATTTTAATTTTTTGAATTTTTATTTCTTACTTCATTAAGAGCTTTTATCTCTTTTTCTGAATAAATTGCTTGTCCACTCACAGTTAATGAGTTAAAAGAAATATTTATTATAATAGTGTTGAATAAAAATGAAAATAATAATTGCGCGATTTTTTTAGCCATTTTGTGTATTGACTTATTGACAAAATAGGCTCGCTCGGCTTTCCAATTAGTTTAGAAATGAATCATGTCAACGTAGTTTATAATTTTGTGAGTGGCAGGGCAAGTAGTATAACTCGTCATTTCGTCCTTGAAAATAATATTATTATTGTGCATTTCTTTGAAAAGTGAAACCTGTACCGAGGAAGGGCAAGATTTTACACCTGGTAGTACATTTAAATGAGCGTTAATCAATAATAGATTTTTATTAACCACTTCAATATATTGAAGCTTACTTTTACCAATTAACATTCATACCAAAGCATGGTGCCCAATTGGCTTTGCCTCAATAATCAATTAATAGCGTATCTCGTAAACGACCTCACTATTATGACCTTGCCACAATCCACAATAATGTGTGGATACTTTTGAGAAAGCTATGTAGCACGAAATCAGCAAGTGCATGAAAACATAGTATTCCGGCTATGCCAACTAATGTTCTTGTAATATTAATTTGTGCACTGCACAAAAACTGGTTTTGCATCGGAGAATTCTCCTCCACGGTAAATACACAAAGAAACTATGTTATTCGTAAAAGCACTCGTCATCGGACCACCTTGTAGAATTTTTAGAAATAATGCCCAGCAACTGCATTTTCTGTTCGCCGCACAGAAATTGACAGAAAAATGTCGCGTGGATGAATTGTTTTTCTTTTGATTTATTAATATTAATATTGGAATATTAATTCTTTCTTGTTCCGCCGAACTGTACTGTGAGTTGATCTGGTGATGCAATTCGGAGGATATAAGCTGACCACTCCTTCCGATCGGCTGGGAAGAGTTTCAAAGCTTTTCGTGTCCCAGCAGACAGGAGTGGCTTTATGAGTTCAAATATTGGAATGAAAACTCTTGGCACTAGATTCAATAAAATATACTTATGAAGGAACATAAAATCTACAAATTGCTTGAATTAAATTCGAAAAACAAACCATTTATCCAGACTATGTGTTTGGCCATCAGAGGATGGTAACTTTCGTAGTGTATGGCCCAGTCCAGGAATATCCTGACACCTGGGAAAGAGTGAAAGGTGTTTTCATAATGTTGTTCGTAATGTTGCTCATACTTAGACCTTTCCACTTAAAATCTTATTAAATATTTTACATCTCACATGTTAGACACGTATGTTGGCGGACATTGAAACCGTGCAAGTCCAATAGTGAGATTCCTTGGGAAATTCTTCCGGCGGAATTATTAGACGCCAATTCCAGGGCCTGCTCGCCCCCTTCCAAAATTTGATCCCAGTAACGAACCAAATTGGCAGCATTCCCATTCAACACCAGTTGTCTCATGTTCACATGAGTTGGGGTCGTAGTAATGACTATTTAGACGTAGTGCACATTAATTAACTATTCAAATTTGTACAAAGTTTTGATGAGTTTGAACTTACTTGGCCGCCCTTCATAATCGAATCCGTAAATCTTGTAAGGCGTGGGAGTCAGTTCAAGAATCGTTTCGTTCAGTATCGAGTCAA
This sequence comes from Protaphorura quadriocellata, assembly GCA_034698945.1. Lineage (NCBI taxonomy): Eukaryota > Metazoa > Arthropoda > Collembola > Poduromorpha > Onychiuridae > Protaphorura > Protaphorura quadriocellata. Next base: position 8,325 of record JAQGCA010002950.1, on the reverse strand, counting down.
CGTTATTTTCCTTCCTCCATTTTGCATTCTGTCACGGCAAAGATATAAGTTTAAGACACACATTGCATTACAATGATAAAGACAGACCACTATGTGGAGGGTTTGATTCCTTCGGGGTGACAATGTATGTAATTTTATAATTCTACAAAATAGTGCATTGATAATTTTGATTTACCTTACGATAGAACTCGACCGCCGCGGGCACATCAAAGTCTTTGGCTAAAATTATTTTACGGTTCTTTAAAACGGCTGGCATTTTATTTGTCAATGTTATCTTAGAACATTTTTGTCCTACCTCTCAGCCATCTGATCATATAACTATCCAGTCTCTGGTAATCCTGAGTGATGAGATCTTGCACCAAACTACGGAACTTAATTTTGAAATGAAACAAAATTGAAAAATTAATAACTATTTTCTTCATATAATTTTTGATTTGTCCAATTTCTTACTTGATCAAGTGCATTTCTTTCCTTATCATTATAAATTGTCTGTCCATGCACGCTCGCCACGCTGAGAGCGATGTATAAAAATAAATATCTGGGAGCCATTTTCGACGACTTATGTACTTATCAGGTTTTGAACGAGAACTGGAATGTCGAGCTGGATTCTGGTTGCTGAATTCATGAATTTCTGATGTCCTCCTCCTGTTCTCGCATTGTTATAATCCAATCCAAATGCAAATATCAGAGGGTTTATTTTTGCATATTGTAATTAGCTAGATTTTGTGCCAAGTTATACGTGCCACATGTTTTGGAAGCAATTCATATCCTCTAGAAGTTTAGTCCTCATTAACATAATTCTTTAATTGTATTTTTGTAGCGTTTAAGAACGATGATACAAACTCAAACCGGTTTCATTAACAAAAAATTGTATGGCGATCGCATGAGTTCACAGAATCAGATAGGAATCGAAGCGAGATACCCTTGCCAGATATTCATTAATTCCATGATTCTTGTCACGGCAAAATCTTGGATTGACTTTGTATCTATTTACATATTCGCTGTGTTAAATCTTGGCAGCTCGGTTATAAACACGATCCATCAGCCAAATCCCCATTAGGAAGTCATTTGAGCCGTCATTATTTGCATAGGACCTCGGGAATGCACATTGACTTTGTTATCTCTATTTTTACACATTATTTCCCGCCTAAATTCCGGAGTTTCGCAACTTGGGAATTTTTATTTATCTGCGATAGTTAAACTGGTAGTGGAGAAAAATTATCCAACATTCTAAATCTTTGGAACCAGTAACAAATTTGGGGGTGGAACCAGCAGTACTTCGCTCGAAAGTGCAAAATAGTTTTATTGGACTGTATCATATTTTTGGGATAACGTCCAGCAACAGTATTTTATATTTTAATATCGGTGGACAGAAATTGACAGAAAAGTCGAGTGGATGAAATTCTTTTCGTTTGATTTTATTAATATTGATACTGGTGTCAAAATATTAATTCTTTCTTGTCCCGCCGAACTGTACAGTGAGTTGTTCTGGTGGAGCAATTCGGTGGATATAAGCTGACCATTCCTTCCGATCGGCTGGGAAGAGTTTCAAAGCTTTTCTGGTCCCAGCGGAGAGAAGTGGCTTTACGAGTTCGAAAATTGGAACGAAAACCCTTGGCGCTAGATAAATAAAATATACTCATGAAGGAACATAAAATCTACAAATTGCTTGAATTAAAAACAAGGAACAAACCATTTATCCAGACAATGTGTTTAGCCATCAGAGGATGATAACTTTCGTAGTGTATGGCCCAGTCCAGGAATATCCTGATACCTGGGGGGAAAGAGTGAAAGGTGTTTAAATTACAGCGCATTTCATAATGCTACTCGTACTTAAACCTTTCCACTTGAAATCGTATTAAATATTTCATATCTCACATCTTAGACACGTGTGTTGGCGAACATTGAAACGCTGCAAGTCCATAATTGAGATTCCCTGGGAAATTCTTCCGTTGGAATTATTGGACGCCAATTCCAGGGCGTGCTCACCCTCTTCCAAAATTTGATCAAAATAACGAACTAAATTGTCAGCATTCCCATTCACCACCAGTTGTCTCATATCCACTTGAGTTGGGCTCCAAGTAATGACTACATATAAAATAATATTTAATTAAAATAATAACGCATGTAAGTTAGCCAGTAAAGGAGGTTGGAGGGTTGGACACTTCTTATGAGCCGCTGGGCACTATACTATTTGTCAAATTTTCAGGCTGTGGTTTTTGGCTTCGTTGCTTGGAGTACAAAAATCAAACTTACCTTTTTGGAAACTTGAAGGATCTTCATAATACATCTAATTTAATTTGACCTTTGTGCAGCTGAGATTAAACGTTTGAATTTCTTTCTTGGCCACAAATTCGGTATATCTAGTTTTCAAAAAGGTAAGTTAGAGTTTTGTACTCCAAATAACGAAGCCAAAACCACAGCCTGAAAATTGGACAAATGGGGCCCAGCGGAACTTAAGAAGTGTCCAACCTCCTTTTTCGTTTAATTTTCCACTTAATGTTTGATATTGAATCATTTATCAATTGTTCACAAATAATGCGTGGAAAACAATCATGCGTTTGAACTTACTTGGCCGGCCTTTATAATCAAATCCGTAAATCTCGTAAGGCGTTGGAGTAAGTTCAAGAATTGTTTCTTTCAGTATTGAGTCAACGTTTTTTTCCTTCCTCCATTTTGCATTCTGTCATGGCAAAGATACGTTTAAAATACTGGGTAAGAACAGTGGTATGGACAGACCACCACGGGGAGGAGTTGGATTCCTTCGGAGTGACAATATCTATAATTACACTCTACAAAGTATTTTTTTTAATTTTGATTTACCTTGCGATAGAACTCAACCGCTGCCGGTACATCCAAATCTTTGGCTAAAATTATTTCACAATTCTTTTAAATGTCTGGCATTTTATTTTTCAATGGTATTTGTGTCCTACCTCTGAGCCATCTGATCATGTAACTATCCATCTTCTGGTAATCTTGAGTGACAACGTCTTGCACCAAACTACGGAACTTAATTTTGAAATGAAGCAGATTTGATAATTATTTTTTGTATGTACATAATTTTTGATTTATCCGATTTCTTACTTGATCAAGTGCGTTTCTTTCCTTATCATTATAAATTGCCTGTCCATGAACGCTCACCACGCTGAGAGCGATGCATAAAAATAAATATCTGAGAGCCATTTTTGACTTATGTACTGATCAGGGTTTGAACTAGAACTGGAATTGCGAGCTGAATTCTGGTTGATTAAATCGTTGACAAAATACCCACCTCATGTTCTTGCATTTTTAACCCAATCCAAATGCAAAAATCACAGGATTTATTTTAGCATAATTCAATTGACTTTCTGCGAAGTACATAATATGTCCCACAGGTTTTAGACGCAATTCATATAGCCTCTAGAAGTACATTTACTTTTTATTAAGACATTTCTTTAATTTATTGTATTTTGCACTTATGGGATGAGTGAGTTTTCCAGGAATAGTCACGTTTTTTTATCATTGAATGCAAACTCAAACCGGTTTCATCAACAAAAAATTGTCCGACGATCGCATTAGATCACAGAATTTAATACATGGAATGAACTGCGAAAGACCAAAAAACATATTTCCGACATGCTTTGACGGCAAAATCTCGATTTAAATCTCTTTCTACTTATGTATTTCGACAATCTCGGACACCAAAAGTTTAGTCAGCCGAATATTCGACATTGGGTCTGCGGATATTCCGCTGAATAGTTCGACTCACTGTAACCGAATATGCAGTAGATTCCTTCCGAAATTGCTTGCGACTAGTCTGTCAATTTTAGTGTATTGACAAGGTCAGCCTTTGCCAATTCGCTGTAGTTGTAGTTGTAACATGGGTCTGATCCCTCAAGACTTAGTTAAGTATAGACGCATGGAGGATGTAATTCCTTATTAAGTCTACTAGGATATCTTCCGCAGGCGAAATGCAATGTCAACCGTTTAGACCATTTTATCAGAAAGCTAATTACAAGAGTACAGGTTGAGTGGAATTCTGTACCAGTATATTTCTTATTACGTCCATTCTATATTGTACAAACAGTACAGGCTCATCATAATTCAATGACTAATTTAGGTTTATAGATTTGTAATCCGTTTTAATTTTTCCTTGTCCCGCCAAATTGTAAAGTGAGCTGATCTGGTGAAATGATTTGATGGATGTACGCTGACCATTCATTCCGATCAGATGGAAATATTTTCAAGGCTCTTCTTGTCCCAGGAGAGAAGGCAGGCTTAAGGACCTCAAAAACTGGCATGAAGACTCTTGGGGCTGGATAAGGACAAAATAAAATAAGTGATTTGTATGTGATTGATTTCTCATTAAATTCTCAACTAAATGTACCTTGATTTTTTGAAAAACATCAGTAGAGCGATAAATAAAATTATAATCGATAAAACTTTAAACAAACATACCGTTTATAAAGATAAGGTGAGTGGCCATCTCTGGGTGATAATTATCATAGTGTACAATCCAGTCCACGAACGTGCCGATACCTAATAAACAAAATTAGTCCCAATTGAAGGCATGAATTAAAAAATCAAAAGTGTTAGATTTTCTTACATCCTAGGCAAGTGTGCTGGCGAATATTGAAACCTAGCAAGTCCAACATAGCGATACCGCGGGAAATACTGCCATTAGATTTATTGGACACCAACTCCAACCTGCGTTCAGCGCCCTCTAAAATTTGATCAAAATAACGCACTACTTTCTCCCGATTTCCGTTCGCAACTAACCGTCTCAAGTCCACACGAGTTGGGGTAAAAGTGATTACTGAAAGTAATAAAGTTGAATTGAAATGGGAATTGTTTAAATTAAAACTATGGTGAAATTAATGTATTCAAACATCAAACTGACCTGGCCGCCCGTCATAGCCGAAAGTGTCATCTGTGTACACAGGAGGATCGAACGTAAAGATCGTTTCGTTCAAAATAGTATCTATCTTATTAACTTGTCTCCACTTAGCGTTCTATTGCGTCAAAAATAGAAATATTGAAATACAAATAGAAAAATTTCAATCTAACCTGAATTTCTATCACTAGTGTTCTAGAAAAATCGAGATATTGTTACTTTTAGAATCCATATCAAGTTTGACTTACCTTTCGAAAAAAGTTGTTCGCTTCAGACGCGTCAAAGTTTCTAGCTGAAATACAAAGATTTCATTTTAAAAAGAAAATATCGTACAGTTCTTACGGCAAGAAGTAGGCTACCGAGACCCTTTGAACAACTTTTGTGAAGGTTCCACCACGGAAAGTCTAACCGTTTTAACCAAATACATACATACGCCTTGTGAGGCCATAGGAATTTGTGACGCATTCATGATGTCACAATTAAGTTTAGTTTGGTCTATGTGTTTCTATCGACCAAATGGTAAATTACAATATAATTTTAACTTTCGCATTTACCACTCAGCCATCGGATGAGATAACTGTCCAACCTCTGGAAATCTTGGGTTAGAACATCATGAACCAAATCCCGGAACTTGATTTAAAAAATAAAATCCAGGATTAAGAACTTGACTTTCTCCAAGGAATTTCATTTCTTACTTTGTCAAGCGCCTTTATTTCCTTTTCCGTATAGTTGACTTGTGCATTCACACACACCGAACTCAAAACGTTTATCATGCAAATAAAAAAGAACGCAATTCTAGTTGCCATTTTTTGATTTTTAATTCAAGTACACATAAGAGATCGTAACTTTTATAATTTTATGGTTTTATACACGTGCGACTGAAATACACCTAAATGTGGCAATAAATGTATTAAGTCAAGAATTAATTATAAATTTGTCTGAATTCCAAATTAGTGTGAAACTTGCTTAGAATATACATAATTATGTGAACCAGTTCCAGTAAGATAAGATTTAGTTGTTCACACACATGGGAAATAATCACCTCCCACTTCCGTTACCAAAGTTCTGGATCAGTCTTCAAATAATTAAAAAATGCGTAGTTGAATTTCATCATAGTCAAGCTGAAAGTTGCCGCATTGGTCTCGTCATATTGGAAGATAAGATGCCTCGATCGAATGTGCAAGTATTTTTCTGTGATTGACATTTAAATTCTTTCCATCTCTCGGAGCTATTTTGACGAAGAAAAAACACACAGTCCTTTACCGCAAAAAGTGGGCCGTTGTATTTATAAATTGTAGGTATGACCTTCTGAGCAACTTTTGTGAAGGTCGTACTCCAGGAAGTCTGACCGATCGGCCACTAGAAACACATTTGCCGGGAATAAACTCTGTGGCGCCACGGATTCCGATGACGTCACACACTTCGGCGTGTACGCTGTGACCCGTGTATTTTTAGCGGCCAAACGGTCAGACTTCTCGTGGTAGAACCTTCACAAAAGTTGTCCCAGTGATCAGAAGTACAAATTGAATCTAGGCACACTACATCAATGAAATTGAGTTTTGGTGTAAGAAATGATTCGTCTTCAACTCAAGGTTAATTAAATCAATAAACAGACAAAGTCTTTAATGATCTCATCCTAATTATCAAATTATATTCGGTTAACTAGCGTCCTTCAAAATCACTTTCATTACAAAGTCGCGTTGAATCAAGGTTATTACACGGACCTACCTCACGTTTAACTCAGATGACGCACGGTGCGGTGCATTTTTCGAATAATTTTTAATTAATTCAATCCAAATTTTTATCTTACAAATCTGTCAGGTCAAGTGATTTTCCATTTAGCATTCGAATTGAATTGAATTTGGTTTATTTTTGAGATTGCAACACATAACAAGCATCATAGATTCACAGTTAAATAAATTCAATGACGCAGCTGATCTAAATATACTGAATATTAGCTGAATGAATGCAAAAGTTAGAGGTCATGTTAGTATTCAACTATCGACTTGCTACAACGCTTTTTTGTAATCATGGTAAAAAATAAACAGCTGAACAATTCTGTTTGTGCCGAACTAAAACCAAACCGCAAATCATGTGTTGTAGCTCTTAATGTATGTAAAAATCATGACAGTAATTTTAAAAGGAAAAACCTGTTTGCAATAAATTGATTAACGATTCCCCTTGCTATCCAGGTTTTTGTTGTGAAGGTAGTTACACTATTTTTCCAGAAACACGATTTAATTGCCCTTCGCGATAAGGTAGGGTGAAATTAACATAAATGCATTTCTCGAAGCGCCCAAGAGAAGGATCTTAACACTTGGCATAAACTTAAGTGAAAAAATACCTACTTGTAAGTAAGAGTGGTCCACTAAACATGTCTGTCCGAGGTGACCTTGAACCCCAAATAGAGTGAGGTAGTAATGACATTATTTCATCGCAACGTTGCAATACAATTATACAATGGACGAACATATTATTTATGAATAATAGAACTGAAAGAGAACTTGACTCGTCGATTTTTTACTTTTTGTTATTTAAATTATTTGTGCATCATAATACTAATTTTTCTTTGTACCACCAAATTGAAATGGCAACTGACTTGGCGGAACAATTGCATGGAGAAACGCTGACCACTCTTTCCGATCGGCAGCAAAGATTTTCAGCGCTTTTCTTGTCCCAGGTGCCAGAAGTGGTTTAACGAGCTCCAGAATGGGGACGAAGACTCTGGGTGCTGTGTTCAGAACAAAATTATTAGTCGTTATAAGATGTGACCTTACCACGTTTGGGCTGAAGATGTGCGTTTTCATATATTTAGGCTGCGTGCTCTTCGATACAAATAAATATTCACGCCTTAGATTGCATGGCCACTGAGCGATAACTTGTAGCATCAAAAGTACAAATCGATTCAAGTTGCCTTTGCCTTGATCGGATTTATCTGGAAATTTTTAATTTTCAGCCAGATGACATGAGTTTTTGGATTGAGAAATCTCCCCTGCAGTCCATATGGTAAAGATGAGATGGTCGGATTTGACTACTTTTTGACAAGTTATAACCGGTAGCACTTGATCTTCTTCACAACTTTTGTGAAGGCCACACCCCAAATAGCCTAACCGTTTGGCCCCTAGAATAAAGGAGGCAGATGCGCTTTGTGATTCCTTGACGACACAGAATATATGTATTTTGGCAATGTATTTTTAGCGCCCAAACGTTTAGACTTTTCGTGGTAGAAGCTTGACAAAAGTAGTTTAGGATGTTAACGGCTACAACTTATCAAAAATATTGCCAAATCAAACCGCTACTCTTTACCGTAAGTTCTGTGCGGTTTCGTTTAAGTTTTTCCTCGCAGTATGTTGCACATGAGGTAAAAATTGTTTATAACCGATTTGTGCTTCAGGCCCAAAACTGGTAACTTGAACCAACAAACAAACCATTTATCCAAACAATCTGAATAG